>PNEQ01055209.1:0-10129 GCA_003012365.1 Medauroidea extradentata
AACTTCTGGATCTACACACACCTAATCAATCTTTTCATTTTAAGTATGTTACGGGACATTTAGGACAAGCTACCTTGTGATTCTACTCTGCTCTTGGTTTATGCTTGCTGAATTGTTAATTGAATGGAAGTACTACAATCCTGCAGTTTTAGTTTCAACTCCAGTTTTGTTTATAACTATTGCGCTTAGTTCAGTGCACTACTCATGCTCACCCGTAACCAATTTTTCCCGAGAAAGTTATATTTTAAGCCTAAACGAGAGGAAAAGAAGACTTAACATTCAAAAGGGGCTAAGTACCATTTTCGACAAAAATGAGTTAGGTACATAGAAAGGTGTCAAAACATTAGGTCGAAGACAAACCTAAAGTGCTATCTCCTAGTGATATTCATGCGTGCCGTACATGAGCACAATTAAATGGTTGAAGTAACATCAACACATTCTACTTCATTGGAAAAATATATATTGATGTTCACAAGTGTTTTGTATTAATTACTGTTCGATTGCTCCTATTTAATACTTTCTTATTGTAAAAAATATGTGAACGCATTTGGATATTTCCTTGTTCATTTGTTTGTCGCAATATACTGTTTTTATCATTATCTCGAAACTTATCTTTTGGCACTTAGCCCCTTATCAATGTTAAGTCTTCAAATATCAAAAATTTGTGTGGCAGTTTTGTTCAAAACAATTTTCACCATGTCGGCTATTTTTTTCAAGATAGGAAACACTATGATTTTAACTAATTACGTAAAAAAACGTAATTTTAGTAAATTGACTTTGTAGTCGAAACCATTCAACTTCTTGCCTCGAAAAAAAAAAATCAACTATCGTGGCAAAAAAACTTTTTGAAATAAAACTGACAACCTTATGTGTGGTATATGCTCTTGTTTTTTACTTAAAAAATAATTATCGCAAAAAACAGTAGAAACCAGACTACATTACGGCTTTAATGTCACGTGTTCCTATTTACGCGGTTTTTTCGAGATTTATTTTTTAAGTCATGAAAGGGAGATATCGCAAAACCGGTTCATAAAAATATTGGAAATTGTTTGTACTGTAGCATGGCCGTCTTTAGTAGAAGGTCGGAGTCTTGAATGTGGCAACACTGCATCGGGGGACCTGCTGCTTGTCACTTCTTGGCCACCCTAGTCTCTGCAACGTGTATAGATGCAGCTTTAGTGGCGTGTACACGTCTACACTGACTAGGGCAGCCAATGAGCGACCGGGAGTAGGCCTCCGATGCAGCGTTGCCACATTCAAGACACCGGCCTTCTACTAAAGACGGCCATGACAGTAGTCTAATTTTTTCAAGACATACGATTATATAACTTTGGCTAATTATTGACTTAATTAAATTTCGTAAAAGTCAATAATTAGCCAAAATTATAAAAAATTGATGTTTTGAGAAAATTAAGCAACATAGTACGAACAGTTTCCAACATTTATATGTAACGGTTTTGCAAATTCTGCTCCCTTTCAGGATTTTAAAAATAAAACTTACTAAAATTGCGTAAAGGGACCCATGGTCGTAAGCCGACTTCTCGACTACGAATAAAATCGATGCCTTAATTCAACACTGAGTAAAAGAATCGAACTATACAAATGCGATATTTATTAAAATGTGTTTAAGAACATATCCATGCAAATAAGACATATTTGTGAATTGTAAATAAGAAGGTATGCTTGGCTAGAAATATTCCTTTATATAAAAACAAAAAGCCGCAATGAGATACTCATTTTGGTTACAGCGAAATTCATGACTCGACCTTGTAATCATGTGTAATGTTTTTGTAACGAATGTACAACAGCAAAACTGACCTATTGTTTGTAAATAACCACGTATTTATATATTTGTTTCCGTGGAGGAAAAGGAATGAGTAGAAGCAGCAAAAAATACTGGCGTTAACTTCTTCAACAAACAATTTCACGAGAGGGAGACAGAGAGAGATAGAAAGGTGAGAGCGAAGAGACAGTTAAAAATGAAACTGCGATAACACAAAGAAAAGAGGTCACTAAGGTGTTTCCAGGTGAAAGTAAAATAAATGGATAAGCTAACAATAGAAGCACTACAATCACCTAGACAAGACAGCTGAAGAAAAAAAAAATGTGATGAGAAAAATACAAGCCAGCGATGAATGTAATGCTTGAAACATGTAATGGAAACTGCTGGTGGCAACAGTTAAAAAGATGCAAAGAAAGTGACTAAACGTTCTGGCACAGTTGCAACGATAAATGATTCAGAGATAAAAGAAAAGAAAGGCCTATACTAGAGACACATTCTCTGACCGAGAAAGCAAATACAAGTGGATGCACGATTTATGCGTAAAATCATTACGTGAAAAACAAGTAATAAATTTCAATACTACGATTTCGCATAATATTCTTCCCTTTGTATTTATAACATTTTAGAATTCATGGAATAGTTTCTTTATGATTGGGAATTCGTACAGTATACCTGATATCCTTTTTGACAGCTAGGGGTGACATTTGTGCCCCTAAAATGTTTTTGTGACGGTTTAGTAAAAACCAAGAATGATGGTTTCATTAAACGGTTTGTACTGTTCAAATACTGATACTTATTCCTCATTCAAATATCTTTAAAAAATAAAACATTTTGAGTGTTTCAAATTCACCCTTACTGTCACAAAGAATCCCCTGTTAACGGTGGACTAAGACCTAAGACAAATAGCTGAATAGATAAATTGGATGGGGAAGTCGAATAATTGTAGAGGAATTATTTCACCATTTATAATTCGTTCAAAAAAAAAAAAAAAAGGGCGATTCAATGTAACATGTCTTAAAATATGGAAGTGGAATAATCAGCATTCCTAAATTAACAGACTGTGTTACGCGCAATATAAACCCAGATTCCAAAAACTAAGTTACACGTCCTATTGTAAAAATAATATTTCATCTTAGAATAACAAAAGTTGAGTTTTCCAATTTTCTGTACAACTAGATAATATGACCATGTTCGGTTTTGAAAATTTTTTTCTTCGAGAAAAATTTACAAAGATAAATATTTTTTAATGCAGTCACAGTATTTCTCGTGAAATGCGGGCTCTCATTTATACTTATTTTTCGAGTATTATTATTTTAATTTTAAGAACTACGTAAGGAAAACCGTTTCATAGATATGATGAAACTAGTGTTTTACTATGTAGCCTGGAATTTAATTTAAAAAACAATATAATTTTTTCAAGATATAGAATTAAAGAAAATTTAATTTGGTCAACAGTAAGACCAAAATTAAATCTTCTTTGTGTTTAAAAAAATTAAGGTTACACATTGAAAATAATTTTCTAAGTAATCTCTGAGACGTTTTTACGATAAATACCCACATTTAGGATTCAAAATATTATATTTTCTGAAGGAGAGAGAATATAGCCCAGTCGTCTTAAGAAATTTGACGAAGCTTGATTATTGTTTAGAAGAATTGCATTTTAATTTGATGCCTTGAGACATGAGCGTCTATAGTAGAAGGCCGGAGTCTTGAATGTGGTAACACTGCATCAGGGGCTTGCTGCTTGTCACTTCTTGGCCACCCTAGTCTCTGCGACGTGTATAGATGCAGCTTTAGTGACGTGTACACGTCTACACTGACTAGGGCAGCCAATGAGCGACCGGCAGCAGGCCTCCGATGCAGCGTTGCCATATTCAAGACTCCGGCCTTCTACTAAAGACGGCTATGCTTGAGACCTAATTGCTAGGGACTACACTGTAAAAAAATTTTCTCCGTCGAATTACGGAATTTCCGGTAAAAATTTCTCCAGATACCTCCGTGAATTCACGGAAACGTATTTCCTAATCCAACAGCAGTTTCCGTAAAACAGTTTCATCACACGGAACTGAGCCATACTTACATTTCTATAATGCTACGATTGCATTTATACAGATCTGTAGATTTATCTGTGGTGTTATTAAAATATATCCGTGATATTTACAGCTTTCTAACCCATACATTTTCGATTTTTTCCGTGTAAGTGTCAGCAGCAGACTTATGGACATATTACGTATCATTCCGTAGTGTATATTTACTGTAGACATTTCCGTATTTTACTTTTACGGACACTATTTCCGTTTATTAACGGTACATTTCCGTTAAAATTTATAACGGTGTACATGAGAGTATTTCAAGTGATACCTAATGCCAGTGGAATTTTTAGTATGTTACTAAGAAGTACTAAATAACAGTTGCTAAAAACTGTCACTAACATTAGGTGGCACTGATAACATTTATTTTCGTTGTTTTACGGAGAAGTGCTGGTAAAAAATTCTCCAGAAGTGTCCGTTAATTTACGGAAGGCAACTAGCTCCTCTTATGGAAATTCGCATATTTATGTGACTTCTTTAGGATGCAGGCGCAATAATGTGTTCAATTATTTATTTAGTTTCTTCTCGCAGTTTGACATATGTTTAATTAATGAAACATAATTATGTATAGCTGTGTTACAAAATAATGTTTCCGTTAATTAAACATACGTTTCCGTAAGATTGACCGTAAATTCACGGAAATTTTTAACAGTGTAGAAAATTTCGCGAATTCAATGACCTGCAGGCTAGAATCCACTGTACTATGCATACTCAAGCCCTGTATATTCGTTCATTGTCTGTTGTTCCACTGAGCAGCAGCAGGAGGTCGACAAATAGTCGGGGCTTGAGTAGGCATAGTACAATAGATTCTAAGGTCACTGAATTCGCGATATTTTCCAGTCCCTACTATAATTGTTTTAAAAATGACACCTGTTTTACCTATGTTTCTGCGAGTTTTGCAGACAGAGCACTTTATCAATTTTAGATGCATCATGACTAGGGACCGCTGCCTCACTTTGTTTCAGTAAATTACCTGTACGTCCACGACTCCGTTTCATGGCCAGTGATAGTAAGGTTTGCTATCAAGCTTCTTGGTGTTCCACCCGCTAACCACAGACATTAGATGTAGCAGTGACTTTGTTCCTGATCGGCACTGTCAAATGAGGGACATCGTCGTAGAAAAACACTCTGCCAATTACCGTGTAACAGAGCTGTAGGTGTGCATGTAAGAAGCTGAAACAAATTGAGGCAAAAACTTTTGCGTGGAAAACAGGTGTCTCTAATCTTGACTTTTGAGTTCTGTTCTTCTGACAAACACGCATGAACTATGCAGGATAATTAGAGGCCCGGATATTTCGCGGGTTCAACGCCCAGCCGGCTAGACTCCACAGTTCTGTGTGCACTGTCCTCAGCTATATTTGTTCATTGGCTGCTGCTCCAGTGAGTGAGCATTTGAACATTTGACGATGTAGCGCAGGAGTCCGTGAGCGTTTTTACTCATGTCCGTCATTGGTACGGAGTCCGCAAGGTCACGTTTAATAAACAATGACCCAATCGAAATAGTTTCCAACGTGTACATGACTTAGAAATCCAACCTCTCCTCAGTTGAATCCGCGAAATTTCCGGGGCTCTAAGGATAATATAAGAGGTCATATTATTTAACTGTACTACAGAAAGTACTTATAGGTTAGAATAGTTAGTCCCTGGTTCTGCTAGCAGCTGTGACTATATATTATATTTAGGAAGTCACTAACTATGCGCAGGGTTATACAGCATTTGTAATAACTAAATGTACAAGTTTGTTTTTAAAAAAATATTGCACCATTTTGTTTCATTGCCTTACGTGAAAATCGGCAGCTTTGCTTCATTGTTATTGGCAGCTTGCCTTTGTCCATACACGTCTCTCATTTGACTACACAAGTCATAATACGGCCATTGTGAGACATACGTATGTGACTTGTCAAAACATCCAATTACTAGGGCCCGGTAGTTTAGGCGAAAAGATTTTTGCCCCACTTTGTTTCAGTGTCTTATGTACACACCTGCAGCTCAACTTCATGATTATTGGCAGAGTGTTTTTGTGCAGAGTCATTATTCATTTGACTGTGACATGAGTACATGGATAACTGTGACACAACACGTCTGTGATTTGCGGGTTTAACCTCCAGACGTTGTATGTTACGGCATCCAATCACTGACCACAAAGCAGAGATGCAGATGCGCACGAAATGCACTGAAACAAAGTGGTGGAAAAATATGTTCGCGAAAACTGCCGGGACCTGCCAATCCCTCACTTAGAAGCAGACATCCAGATGTGCCCATAAGAAGGGACCTGAAAAATACGCGTTTTCATTTGGGTATCAACTAAAATTCCAACCCCTGGAAGTACGCGTCTCTTTCGTAATTGGCCCTAGACTCATTTGACACCTTGCGGAAGACTCAAAGACAGTTATGAAGAAGCAGTAAAATTGACGGCCAATAATGTGGTATTACTGTGGCAGGGAGGAGCCAATGAGCAGATGATGTCTTCTTAAATATACTCACAGTGAACACACGAATTTATTATTAAATTTGCGGGAAGGAATACTGTACATATATATCCATATATATATATATATATATATATATATATATATATATATATATATTGGCCCGTATATAAGTATACACACATACACATATACACATTTATGCGTGTATATGTGTGTATACTGCTGGGGTTCTTAATATTTTGCTAAGAGTTTCCCCTGCTCAGTGCACACACACACACACACACGCGCGCATATATATATTTTTTTTTTTCTACTTTTTTAGTAGAAGTAATTACCAACCAATTATTACATTAGAGGGTAGTGTGTGGCATTTGTAATGCTCAGAATTGTACCCGCTAAGCCATGTTACTAGTTCCGACAACTCTAAAAAAAGGCATAGACAGCAACTTGTTTTAAAAAAATGGCCGGCATTCCCATTCGCGCAGCAGGGCGAAAGACAAGTGGGGGATAAAAAAAAAGATCCCGTGAGAGGCTTTCTGTGACGCCCAAGTTTTGATTGCGACGCGCACGGAACTTCGCAGCGCGGAAAACTCTTGAATTGTTTTATCAGGCGAGCAGGCACGAAGCAAATAGGAGTTAGAGAGGGAGCTGCAGGAGTGATACGTAATCTAAGTGCTCTCACGTCGAAATATTGACGCCAAAATACGACGCAGCAGGCAGGACGAGGAGTAGGAAACAAGATTGTGGACTGTGAAGTTTCGTTATTACAGCTACGATATAAACGTACTGAAGTAACGTAACCTGGAGGAATATTCTGTAACTTTTCCATGCTCTTACACGACGTTCCTACAAAGACAGGCACTGGGTAAGTATCTTCATAACAAGAATTCGTATTCTGTAATAAAAAATGTCGCCGCGACTGTCCTTCAAAAGTCTCGTGACCCTATGGTGTTGTTACGAGAAAAAGTTCATGAAAATGGCCGACATATTTAAGTCGTAAATACAATTGAAATGTTGCTTGCAAGAATACAGAAATAAATTATTTAATTCTCCCTTAAATAGTGTAATACGTTTCGTAAATTATAGCTCTGTGTATATTAACTTTGAATGCTGACGCAAACGACACGTTCTATGTAACACGAGTGCTGATATCACGTGGCCGGAGATACAACATAGTACCATTGCTGATATCTCTTATATGTGCAGTACACGGCCGTAGAAGAACAGGTCTGGACACTCGCCTGGATATTTGACCCCCTTGTTGTTTGGCTGTGGTTCACCAAGTTACCGAGAATATTGTGTTTTATTGGCGCTGATGTTAGGGCGGTCGGACTAAACTCCGCCCACTTCCTTTCCAAGAAGATAAACAATTTATCAAAACGTATTTTTTATCAATTTATGAATTACTTTATTCGCTCACAAATTTAATAAAAGGCTCCAGCAATCTTTATTTACTTTATAAATTTAACCATGGAAAAAAGTGGAAGACGTTTGCGTCCTACCGCCGGGAAAACAGCGCCGAAAAGTACGACATTATCGGTAACTTGACGAACTACTACCAAACAACAAGGGGGTCAAGCAAAATACATTGTTAGATAGGCGAGTGTCCAGACCTGTTCTTCTACGACCGTGGTGGAGACTGAAAAAAAATATATATATATATTATTATTTAAGGCGTCCGCCTACCCCACACTTCAAATGCGTTGTAGTGTGTTCGTAAACAGGATTCTTCTACGAAAATATTCCACGTGTGCCCATTGTATATAAACAAACTTCAGACAAGGTCATAACCTCATTGTTAAGACGCCACGCTCATAAAATAAACAATGTTTCTAAGCCCTCCAACATAGCTAAAAACGTCCTTTTCAGACTGCCGTACTTCAAAATGTACTAACCGGATGTATGTGAAACTCAGATTGCGACCTGCACTGAACTTAGTTGCAGACTTTCCACCAATAACATTACATGGTCACCGCTTAATGTCCAATAGTAAAAACCGTTCGGCGGGAAGCTTACGCGCTACTTCAGCGCTTGGCTCGTTGAGGCGACGCGGCATTTGATGCGCGCTTCAAAGTCGACCTTACTGCTCCGTCGCTTTAGAGTCTCTGATGCGCGGGTAGGCGGCGCCCTTAAGGTGGGACATCAGTCGCCATATTGGATTATTTAATTAGTTGACTTGTTTAAATTCTGAGAAGAAAAGTGTATATTTTGAGATAATAGCGTGAATTTTATGTATTTTGTGCTACAATACAAACATCACAGTTGAATTTTTAACGTATGTTTAAGCCGCAGTCAGTCAAACAAATGGTTATATATATATTTAATTTTGGGTGACTGATTGCGGCCTAGATATACGTTAAAAGTTCAACTGCGGTGTTTGTACTATAGCGCAAGATAAAAAGAATTCACGCTATAATCTCAAATTTTACACTTTTCTTCTCAGAATGTAAAAAAAGCACAAAATAAAACAATCCAACATGGCCACTGATGTCCCACCTTAAGGAGATCGGTGCGTGAAAAAGTGTTAAACTGTACACGGTGCCTCTTGGAGTGGCTACTGTGCTTATCTGCAGAAAGTCACATGTTCTGACGACACAATTGGTAGCTGCGACCGAATTTACGAGGAGTTTGTGAGGATTTTACAAGTTCACTTACACTTTCAGAGCCCACATTCATGAGCACGCGTTTTATATCACGCCACTATCAACTAGGGCGAGAACGAATACATAAGCTTTCTTTATGACGTGAAGAAATTATAATACTGACTTGAGTGGCCCATTTCCAAAATGCCACTTGTCTTTTTTTTACTATTATTTTTAATTCGTGTTTTGGTTTTATGGAATTCCTTACATCCAGGGACCGGAAAAATTCGCATTTCCTTTTTGGTCACAAGCTAGATTTCAAACAAGTTCATTCCTCTTTCGTAATTGGTCCTTGACTTATTTGACATTTCTGGAAAGTGTTCAGCCAATAATAAAGAAGTATCTAAATGACGATCCAATCATGTGGTATGAATACATCATCGAGCAGCCACTGAGCTGCTTCTGTCTACTTCAGTACATATATGTTCTTGGAAGCTATCCTAAAGTTTAGTAAAGCCGCGAATTTTTTCGGTCTCCACTTACGTTGTAAAGAATAAAAAAAAAAGTACCAGAACAGAAATAACGTATGGTCATTATAATTACCTACTAGCATAATATTACCAAGGTAGAGAAGACAGAATTTTTTAAAGAGATGTATTAAAATATAAAAACTGAAGAACCAGTGTCATAAAAATTTTTGTAAGAAATTCCATAAAACAAAAAAAAAAAAACTAATTTCGAAAAAAAATTGGACACGAGACATTTTGGTATTGGGCCACTCTCTTGTCAAATCGGCGATTATGAAAATCCACGAGGGTAGGGACACAACATTTCATATTTTTAGTGTTTGAGGTTTTACCCCATGTGAATTTTATCTGTAGTCGATATTTCGAGCGATGGCCTGTCAGTAAACTACTAAAACTAGTATTATATTTAAGGATAACTTAAACATAATTTCGTGTAAGGAATGCGCTCAGGACGTTGCATTTAGCAAAATATTTATCATGTAGAAAATATGTAGGCATTATTTTTCTTGCCGCCATCTAAAACCTTGTACATCGTTGCTGCCGCAGTTATTAAATCTTGGTAATCGACCAAAGCTGGCCACATAACAGAGGTAACCTACTTTACTCCTTTACACCAGCGAATGTGTGAGTGAGAGAGAGAGAGTGTATGTATGTGTGTATATATATATATATATATATATATATATATATATATATATATATATATATATATATA
>PNEQ01055210.1:0-10130 GCA_003012365.1 Medauroidea extradentata
TATATATATATATATATATATATATATATATATATATATATATATATATATATATATATATATATATATATATATATATAGGAAGATCCGGAAGTAGACGTAGAGGGGCCAAAGACCTACCAAATAAACAAAATTTGTACAATCCGATTCGCAACTATCTAGAAGTTATGAATTATTTGAGAAAATTTGGCTGTACTCTACCTTGAGTTAAGCATTTACTGATGGCGGGAAAAGTAATGGTCTATGTGGAACGAAATTTAAACACACCAAAGGTAATTAGTGTTAAAAATACATTGCACGTCACAGAGAGCACAGCTTCGTGGGGTAAAAAATCACTTTCACTAAAGTTGTGTTTGTTTCTGAAAAATGCCACTAGTTTGAACGAGGTAAAAAAAAAATAATAATTGGGTCACAAAATGATCAACCGCCATTGGAAAAACTGCCCCATAGTATGGCCAATTAATTAGTAAAAAACAGTATTTTAAATTAAGAAATGTCAATGCAGTAAATGTGAAAACACATCGTAATGCAGAAGATTCACACAACGAAATTAGTTACAAGGTTAAAATTAGTATGTGAGTAAATAATTAAATGTAACTTAATTCAAATAAAAATATTACACGATGTTTAAAATTATTGAAATTTATTTTGAATATAACGTGTTTAATTTGTGAGGTTAAAATGAAATGTCATTAATAAAAGTGGTAATAGTCAGTTATTTCATTAAACCAAACTGATATTATCAAAATTGATAGTTAAGATAAACGAATTTCATCACCAGACACCCTTACATAGTTGCTGCATCATATTCACAGCGGCCAAGGTTATGTAGAGGCTAGTGCGCTCGCCTCTCATCGTAAAGAACTGGATGTAGTTCCTAAATAGCCTCACAGGCTGATTTTCTGAACGTGAGAATTGTGGCTAATACATTAAGATTGGCTAAACCCCTAGCTTCTGGATCAGGCAGATTAGGTTGTTCCATCAAACACTGTCCCCAACAGCATACAGCTTGACACACACACCACAACACATGTTGAAATAGAGCTGATTTTGTTGGTGCTAGTCTATCTATGGATCGTCCTTTCTTGGTAAACAGCTCCTTTCTACACTTGTTCATATCAGAACTTGATGAGCATTTGTCATAAAGCAATACAACAAACATTTTCAATTATGGCATAAAATATTCAACATTTGTGGGCTGCTTGGACAATGAGCTAAATGTTTGGACTCTTTCCAAAATACTATAAAATACTTCCAATGATGACTTTTTCCCCATAACCTGCAAAGGAAGATGTAGTATCACTTCCTGACAAAAACACAGAAGAATGGCAGAGCCATTGCCTTATCTGAATCAAGGGATCTGAAAAGTAAACGAACTTGGAATGTAATGGAAATTCTTCCCTGCACCAAATGCAATCCACAAAATATCTACATTGAGAAAATTGTAAAATGATAATGCTATAACCACAACATCAGTGTCCACTGTTCGAATTTTAATTAACTTGTGTCCACATTGACTTGCGTCTTTAGCATGTAACAGAATTCTGGTGTCTGCTTCTTCCTGACTGCATGGTTGCAGTTCCACATGGTTACACATATATTTACTGCATCTCACTTCCGTGCCTTTCGTAGTTATGATCTCTTTCCCTAATTGAGTCGTAAGATTCTCTGCCAGTAGATCAAATAGCTCCGTTTTGTTGTCATTGTTTGATAAAAATTTTTTCCAGTTTTTAGGAATGGATGTGTTACTGCGAACACTCCGTCTTATGTGCCTGAACCTCCTGATATTTTATCTTCTGTCTTTAAATTGTTTGACGATAGTAATCCCAGATTACATCAATACTTTCGACATCATCCCATTCGTGAAGAACTCCACTAACAATTATTTTCTGATAATCATCAAATGTCATAACATCTCCAAAAGTAAGCACGTGAACTAGCGCAGGTCAATCAAGTATAACACATGTTTTTTTTTTCCTTAGCTTACTATTATCTGATAATAATGGAGGAATTGGGTGATTCTCATGTCGGGAGAAATCATCTAAGCCAAAACCCAGACATGGACAAACTATGTACAGTTATGAAAATAAGATGGCATCATTTTTAATCGACCTCATTTGTGAACTGCCTTTCTTTTAAATCGGCATTTTGGTCTTAAATAAATTCACATTATTTATCTTAAGTGATGATTTGATTGGCACATTTGGCCTTTCAAGACGTTGGTGGTCATAGTCCGTAAAGTGTTGCATGCACTGATCTTTAATATTTGTTAAGTCCTGAAGTTAAGTTTCAGAACCAGCAAATTTTTTGCGTATATCCGCTGTAATAATAGGTAAGAATCACGTAAAAGATCGTGATCATCTAACAGGAAAGTCTATAGGAGCGTCGCAATATGATTGTAATTTAAATTATCAACGTATAAATTTTGTTCCACAATATGTTCATAATTTATCAGGATATGATACACATTTATTTATAAGAGATCTCGTTATAGATGAAAATAAAATTGACTTAATACAAAATAATGAAGTAATATATATTAATTTCACAGAATATGTAAACGACGAGACGGTGTAAAAGTACGATTTATTGATACATTTAAATTTATGGGTTTTAGTATCGATACACTTTCTAAAAATCTTACTAATGAACATTACAAGGAACGTCTAAATATTTTGAAGACGAACAATTTGATTTAGTTTTGAAAACAAGAGTTTACCCACATGATTATGTGGATTCTGTTGAAAAATTTAGCGGAACTGAACTACCACCAAAAATGCGTTTAAAAGAATCTTAAAGAATGTGATATTTCAAACGAAGATTATAAATTTGTACAAAAATTTTGAAAAATGAATACACGAATTACATAAAGTCATTCCATTAGCACCAAAAAATTGAATACCCAAAGGTTAGCGATAATCAAAACTTTGAACTAATCTGTATGATAAAGAAAACATGTATTACATTATGTAAATGGTAAACAATATTTATCTTTGGGAATGACATTGAGAAAAAGATGTAATAACATTTAGGCAGTAAGATTGGATTAAAACATATAATTTTTAAATAAAGAGATGCGAACAAACGCCAAAAATAGTATTAAAAAAAGATTTTTATATATTAATTAACAATTAAGTTTTTGGAAAAACAGTTGAACATATTAGAAATAGAGATGATATTTCTTATGCAAAGAAAAAACCAAAAGGTATAAAAATGATCATAGTTAAAAAAATTAAATTTGATGATTAAATAATTAGTTTATTAAAAAATTAACAAATATAAAGAAATATGAATCTTATAAAAATTAAATAAAATGAATTGTTTTCAATTTAATCATGAAAAAGGGCATTAAGTGATGAAAAATATATTACCGTGGGGACATTATATAACTGAAAAGGAATAAAAATAGTATCTACATTTTTATATAATTAAATAAAAACTTTTTAAATATAAAAATAATCAAATTATATGTAATAATATACAATTATTTATAATATTTGATAAACATAATGATCCTTGTTTTAAAACAAAATATGTTGCTGAAATTTTAGAATGTTTTAATACAAAACAAGCATTTAGAAAAAGTGTTGATCAAGATGATACTCTTATATTGTAAATTATTTAAATAATTGAGCACAAAAGAAATTTTACACTCAATTAGAAAATACAGAGAATATAAATTACAACAAGAAAAATAACAATTAGTAATTGAAATCCGAAACACAAAATATAAAAATGTTCAACTCACTAAAATACATAATAAAAATTAAAAAGTTAGAAGAATAACATAATATATATTGTTAGTACAAATCTACTGCGAAAAGATCATTTTTATAAAATTGGAGGCATAAATAATAATATTAATTCAAAATTAGCTACACATAATACTGGTGAACATACAGATAATAAACTTAAGTATTATTATAAGAAAGAATTTGTAGAAGATAACAAATAATTATACAAAATGTATTTTGATGATGTAAAATATTATTTAGATATTTTTGTTGAGTGGGAAAGCAACATATTACTAAATAAATTTAAATAAAATGATAAGGAAATCAAGAATGAAATTTAGTAACTTACTCTATCTTGCTCCAAATATTGAAATATTATAAATTATCTCAACAAATTAATACTAAAATTAACAACGGGATAATTTATAATTGTGTTAGGTTTTTAATTCTAAAGGATATAGAGTTAAGCGAAAAAATAAATATGTGAAATTCATCAATGAATGTATTAAGAAAAGGGAATTAAAATATACAATTCAAGTAGTGAACAAAATTTAGAACAATATTCAAATAATTATAACTACCCACAAAATTTCTTCAGTGATTCTCTCATTTTAAATATCATCTTAATTTATATATATATATATATATATATATATATATATATATATATATATATATATATATATTTAAAAGATTTCATTCACTAATTAGAACGCCACCCCATTTTCGGACGACATTTTATGTGTGTCAAACCAACCCATATATTTTATAGAAATTAAAAAATGTATTTAACTATAAATAATTACTTACAACATTTCTTCAGTGATTCTCTCACTTTTGATACCATATGCAAGATGTCGTTCACTATTTAGAATTACATTACACTTTGTTGTCGCTTCAATTGGCTTATAAAAATCTACTGTTAATTTCAGATAAGTTCTGTGTTTTACAATAGAAGTTTTTCGATATGAACCATTAATAATACACAATGCTCTTTCAGAAAGAAATTTTTCGGGTTGCAGTACATTTCATCATTGCGATAAGGAGTATCTAATTTGGTTTTTGAATTTCTAAAATCTTTACAAGCTACATGCATTTTATCAGGCAAATTGTCGCCTATGTCTAATTAAACACCGAAGCATGGTCTGGATTTTGTTTTCTGTTTAATTGAAATTCAACAATTGCATAATCTGGCATATCGTATTGAATTTAATTAAACTCATATTTTATACCAAACTGAAATGAATTTGCTTGAGTTGGTACAGTTTACTCAATACGTCGCCAATGATTAAAGTTAACGGAAATTTTCGTATATCTGTAAAGTTTAGAATTAATTCCATCTCCATAATTTGCTTCGTATTCAACGGTTGGCCACAATACTTCCATTTTCTTAATGCAATTTTGCCGGCGTAGTGTGTACTATCTAACGTGCCGTCCTATTTGTATTTTGGTTGCCTGTAAACAGGATTATCATCGTTAGAATCACGTATGGATGTAATTTTATAACCTTCTTTCCAATACATATCAATACAATATTTAAGAAACCAGATAAATATATTTCCATGGATACACGAAGTCATTATGTTTATCTGTTCTAGAAGAAAATCATTTCTCTACTCCATGACCTTTTTCTGAACCAGATAATTTTAGATCTTCTGATTCTGATGCCGATGCTAGTAATGCATGTTTTACAGTTGAAGTTATTCCAGGATTATCAATACTTTCAATAGTATCTCCATGTTTCGAAATTTATATTTTTGAACATTGGAGTGGGAAGAAATTCTCACACAAATGAATAGTTAAATCTTTAGCATAATTTACGGTACTATCCCTGTGTTGCAGTCTACATTGTTCATTATGCTTTATTCGGATGTGAAAATGCATCACCAATTGTTATGTCAAATTCTCAAATTCTATTCCCTTGTTGCATTCATTTAAATTATTTCTATTTTACCAGTTGGTGGAAATGTCTGACGTTCGTAGCTTTTAATTTTTTTTCACTCATTTATATAGAAAAAATTCTATACAATAATATTATTATTTTTGCTTATCCGTGAATTACGACTACCATCAAAACCTAGCCATTTAACTAATACTTTATCTCATTTTTACGTAAAACATTTTCCACTGAATAATTTGTATCATATCTAGTCTTAAGAAGTTCTGGTTCATAAAACATACCTTTACTGGCTCATTTTTGCAAATTTTTAATTATATAATATGTTATTGAATTTGTAATACTTAAGATATTCAAATATTTCAGTTGACCAATTATGAATGTCCTTTTTCAAATCATTTTTTAGTTTTACTTATTCGAACTTTATCTCCAATAGCACATTTTGTTTTAGAAGGTTTTTTTACCAACTGTATTGGCACAGCCTAAATACTGCTTTACCTGTCTCTTCACCAGATTAGAGGCTTCAATTTTTTTATTTATTTACATGAACTGGTTTAATTTTAATTGTTCTAGAAACATAATTATTGTATTCATTTAATAATTTTGGTAATTTATCTGTCAATTTATAGTTTTCTTGTAAAGTGAACATTTTCCACAGTTCCTCCTTCAATGTCCGATAAAATATTTCAATAAAACTAGCTTTCTTATCACTAAATGTTGAAAAATTTTGTTATAAAATTCTTTACCATTAACTGCTTAAATATGTTAAACATGTCAACTATTTAATATACTTTTAAATGCTAAAGTAAGATTTTCACCGGATTTTATCTTAACTGGCATTACTCATGCAATTATGGAAAATCGTCAATCACAATTAGGATTTACTTAATTCTTTGTTAATTTTTAAAATACCGTTGAATGAACCTGAATTCATTTTCAAGAAATCTGCTTGCCAGAGATAATCTATTCCAATAGATAGAACAGCTCTTCTGGGATAGTTTTTTCGAGCTGGATTATGAATTTAATTTGCAATTTGTTGTTTAATGTTCCCACCCATAAACATAGATTTTTTTGTACTACAACATCTACAGATACATTTATTTATATTATTTCCATTTTTGTTTGTTCGTATGAAATATTACCACTCGGTGTGTGTTTTGTACACATGAGGCAGTATACATTTAAATTATCAACATTCATTTATAAACATAATAATGATGAACGTGACTTCTTTGATCATGGTTTGTTTGAAAGCGATTTCACCTCGTTTGAATGTGTTTCGTTTGAACGTGATTAGTTTGAAAATGACTTGTTTGAACGTGGTTTTACCTAGTTTGAACATTATCATTTTAGTTTATATATTTTTATCGTATAGAAATGATAAAATGAAGAGAAGCTAAAAAGAATAAACTAAGAAAGCGCACGCAAACGGAAAAGTTTAAATCTTTCAAAAAATTCAATGAGACGAAAATGAAAAAAATAAAAAGCAGGAACAACCCATGATAGATGAGATACATAATATGGGGAAAAAAAAATATAGAAAATGTTACTAATGAAAATACAAATTTAACCAAAGAACTTGTTCCAGTTGCTGTTAAAAATTTAGATTATCTGCCAACACCAGAAAAGACATATTTCGAAAGACAATTATTTTCAGAAGATTAACCTTAATAAATGTCAGTAACTAAACCACTGAAAGAATCTACCATTAATCACGGTAAATTTATCTCCCAGAAACTTAATGTTATTAATGAAAATGATTTTTATATTTTTATATTGGTGACGACAATGCAAATGTTAAAAATTAAGACTACAAATTAACAGAAGGCCTTTGTAATTTGTTAACAAAAAATAGTAAGTTTGACCTTGAAGATAAAATTCACTATTATAACTATACAAATTACACAAAGATTGTTTTTTCAACCAATATTGCATATCAATAATATAATCCTAGTAAAAAAATTAATTCAAATAAAAATTGGAAGTACATGAATATAACTAAGCTAATTTATGGTAATTTTTATGATTCACAACAAAAATCAGCACTAAATACACCACAAAAAACAACTACACCAAAATCACCTAGGTCTATATCTGGTAGTGGTATAAAAAAGTATAGAACTCTTCTAAAAGAATATATATATATGGATGAATGGTATTAGGAAGTTTATAGATATAATTCTCGTAATTCATTGCGAAGAGTATTCTGAGAATAAAAGTTATTACAACGAAAAAGTAGGAATAATGGATATGCTCAATAGCAAAATTTAGTAATTTTGTTGTGAATAATCCAACAGGAATTCTGTATCTTATAAGAGCATTAAGTACAATTCTACAGTATTTTTGGGAATCAGAACATCATGGTAAAGGACTACTAAATTATATAATTAATTTATTACAATTCGAATTACATGCTCCAGGATAACCCTTTTTAGGTCCTGGAACTAGATTGACAGATAGACTTGAGGGGCGATAAACCAATAAATCCGTTAGATGCAGCAGTAATGGAAAACGATATAGCTTATCATCATCACAGAGATTTAGCTGAAAGACGTGTTGCTGACAGATAACTAGAAAAGAAAGCGTTTAAAAGAGTATTTGCTCCAGATGCAGATTTAAACTAGAGAATATGGGGTGGTGTGACAGGATCAACTATGCATATTTTACGTAAACTTGGATGAGGTATTAAAATTAATTATTAATAAAAATGATCTTATATTAATTAAAGCAAAAATATTGCATTTCATCAGTCTGCTGATGAACTTAAGAATTTATGTAAAGATTCTTTATTAACAAAACAACAGCTTGAACGTAAAACGAGGAAACTTAAAGAAGGTAAAGGAATGTCTCCTACTATGTTTATACCACAGCTTAAGAAATTATCTAAAGAAATTAAAACTGGACATGGTTTAACTTTTCATAAAGGTGGATTTTTACAATATTACTTCTTACTGCATTAGCCACTCTCGGAACATCAGCTGGCGGTGTATCATCTATCGTTACACCTATAATTTATGCCAAAGAGAGTGCTCAAGAATTACAGGAACAACGTAGACATATTTCGGAAATGGAAAACTACAAAAATGTATAAAAAATTTACGAAGAAAAAAAATTAAATGTAATTTTCATGTTGCCAAATTGGTTAAAAATTTAAATACTATAAATTTTCGCCGTGTATTTATGATTGATGAATTACTTAAATCCCCACTCAAAGAAGAATGTGGAATAGTTAAATTAGACATACATAAAAATTCTGGAACACATTGGGTTTGTTTTACAGGAAATAACATAATAGGGCCTAATAGTTAATTTTTTATTCATGTAAATAAGTTTAATATGTTAAAATTACAAATAATGATGATATAATACCAATTTAGACGATCATTTATGTGTGATAGTACTAGACCATCTACAACGTAATTTAAAATGTTCAAAAACAATTTCTCTGTTAATAAATAATGGATATCTTTAGAAATTTATTAGTGAGATTATTGATTGAATATATGAATAGTATTAAAGAGGAAATAGCTGATAAAATAAACGAAGCAAAAATAAAATTTTTAGCAGAAATAAACCATTAATTACAAACTTGAGTTCAAACAATTAGAAATTCTAAAAATTAAATAATTTGTTTGAGTCAATCAGTAAAATAATTTAAACATGAAATAAACAGTTCGATCAAATTACATCATTCTAAAGTTAAACAATGTGAAGATGAACTTAAAAATAAAAACGATTAATTCAAGTGTTTCAGATACAAATTCAAAATGTGATAATATTGTTAAAGATTTAGAAACACATTATTATACTTTTATAATATATGTTAATATAATTGTTTCAAATATAAACTAGAATGTGATAATATTTGTAAAGATGTAGAATCAAAATATGATTGCTTTAAAAACAGATGTTATCGTGGATGTTTCAAATTTAAAAAATTTACCAAGAAAATACTGTTGCGTGCCATGTTCCTGGAGGCCAGTGGTCGGCGGCTGTTTCGTAACACCTTGAGGGTGGCCGATGACTCAAAGCCCGGGTGGCTCATAGTGGGAAAACCGCCGAACCTACGTCATAGATACCTGTCCCAACTGCGTCTTAACCCTTCGAGGGCGGCCGACGTGACTTTAGGCACATCCGAAACATGATGAAATATCTATTTTTAGACCCCTGTAATGCGGGGAATAACCGACTGTTTGGGCTAGTATAAAAGCACAGAATCGGCACATTTGAGGGGAGTTCACTATTGGAAGTGCTAGAGGAAGGTGCTACGCCTGTGGAGAGAGACTGTTGAAGACATCTGGGTGACGTCAAAGTCTACTGTGAGGCGGCAGGCGGCTACCTGCGGAGCAGTGTTGGCGATACAAGAGGACTGCTGCGGCGGGCTGTCAGGCGAAGAGGAGGTGCGCGACGGGAGTCGAACAGAAGACCTCAAGAGTGAAGACAGCGGTGCACTCGGGGTGCTGCGCAGCACATGGTGAGCCATCACCACTTCGGACTGA
>PNEQ01055211.1:0-10130 GCA_003012365.1 Medauroidea extradentata
ACACATTAAAAAGTATTGGAAATTACTTTGAATATCATTGCCGAAATGATGTGAAACCATCGGTAATCTGTATATTATGTTTTACGTTTGCCAGCCTAAAAACAACATACTTTTTATTTCACATGTTAAGAAAATACGTTATTTATTGTTTCTGAAGTGCGTCGTCGTTGTTCGTGGCAGTAGAACTGAACGAAACTTGTATTATTGAATAGTGTTTGTCATGTCTGTTGTAGTGGCTGTTTTTCGTTACAAATTAAAATAAAATATGCCCTCATTTACGAGATTCGTAACGGCAATAATGCGTGTTGTTTAGATTAGTCGATGGACAGAAACCAGACCTTAACTCCCAGGTATTTATAACTAAGATTACTCGTTTTTATATCTTACTTTCAGCCCCCGTGCATTTAATGAGTAGATATTGTAGCTAAAATTTATCGGAGCAGTTTAATGTAGTTGTAAACATTGCACGACCCTATGTAAATAAAAGTATGTGGCATTATTTGTGTTAACATCGGTGGAAATATATAAACTGGCAGGAAATACAAATTAATCAGGGCTTTTTTGAGTGTTCACTTAATTCCGAATCACCTTTAAGAAATATTGCTTTAAAGTCTCATGAAAGCCTCTATAAACTAAATTTATAAACCTCCTCTCTTACGAAAATGAAGATGTTCCTGACAAATTCACTCTTAAATAAACTGCAGTGTGGACTGTGGAGTCAAAACGAGTCGACAGAAGATGTGATATAAATAAAGTCCCTCTCTAAGCAAGGAAATTAGTGGGAATATTTATTTTCACAATTTTCTGTATATACTGTAAAACAGGTATTTTTTGGCTATTTATTTACATCAACACTAGAATAAAATATGTTTAGCACATGTTAAAAGTAAACATTGCATGTGACATCAATAATTTGGCAGCCTTGCAATATAACAAAATATAATCTTCATAACCTCACAGTAAGCCATTCGAGCCATGCTCCTCCCTAACCCAAGCTACATGCAGTAGTTAGAGCATATAGGCCGCAGGCCTGGCACGCTGCTACCCCTCCCGCTCCCTCCTAACTCCTAGTAGTTGAACACTAACCTAGGGTGTGCCCCTTCTGGGCCACCAAAAAAAGGAAAAACCTAGAAAATTGTGCTTTTTATTGCCAACTCCCGAAAAACCAAACCAGAACCTTCGTATAGTTATCTCAGAGATAACTAAACTATGGAAATTTTCATAATACAGGTGGACTGATTTAACTATTAGTTAGCTTAACTAGAAGATAGCTATTCCACACACATAACTAGGGGTCATAATACAGGCCCTAAGCTCTGTTATCAGTAGAGGTGTGTAGGCCCGGACAATTTTCGGACCTGAATCCGAAACCACATCCAGTTCTTTGGGACTGGTACCGAGCCCGGCCGTCTGGCTGTGTGCTAGACGGTTCATCATGGTGCTCCTCTCATAAAATTCAAGTGTGTTGCGTACTGACCAAACCACGAAACAATCAGCAACATTATATTATGCCGAGCATGTGGCCGGGACACAGCCGCGGCAGCCCAAAAAGGACGGCGGCAGAACAGGCATCCACGGCACACGTCAGCTGGGTTCACAATTAAAAACTTAAGAATTATGACGTGTAGCTAAGAGTTGACTTAAGAATAGAAAGTGTGATTCTTAACTTACCGACTCGCAACAGAACTTAACAGGCCGTGTGAGGTCGTGTGGCGTGTGGGCCATGACTTAAGAAGTAACAGATATAGCGAAATTTTATATTTTTCCGTAAGAATTAAGGGAATGAACCAATCAGAGCATTCTGGAAGTTAAATAAACATGGCGGATATTTAAATAATATACGTTAAATATGGTGTGGTGCTATACAAGATGGATTTGGCATATTATGATCAATTCAAGCTAAAAAAAAATACAGTTAAGCATATATATTTATATTTAGTTTAACGACAGAATAGCTGTTTTAAAAGCTTTTAAAAACCCATTTGGCTGGCGAACAACTCGTAGTATATTACTGTTTCGTATACACGGCATATTATTAATTACAAAAATGTTAATCTGATTTAAAGGAAATTCTTGCTAAAATAACAGAAATATAACAAGTTTGTTACATGTGCTAGTGCAGACGCTTAACACATTGAAATACTTGTTTAGAAACCCTGTCTATACGAATTGTTCGAGGCCGACTCCCCGTGGCTCAGTTGGTGGCCGACCCCCCGTAGCTCAGTTGGTTGAGCGGCCGGTTTTGGTGCGAGGGGTTCTGGGTTCGATTCCCAGGTCTGGCTGGGTGTAAATTTGTGTTTGTCCATTTGGGTCTCAAAATTTGTCACTAGCCGACCCCCCATGGCTCAGTTGGTTGAGCGGCCGACTTTGGTGCGAGGGGTTCTCGGTTCGATTCCCAGGTCAGGCTGGGTGTTAATTTGTGTTTGTCCATTGGGTCTCAAACCTCACCATAGAAATTGTCACTCGAAATATGTCAAACCTAAAGGGGGGAATGGTTGGTGCAGTGTTGATGCGGAAGATTCCGCATCACGGCTGCACCAAATATTAAAAAAAAAAAAAAGTTGGTTGAGCGGGCTGGTTTTGATGCAGGGGGTTTTGGGTTCGATTCCCAGGTCTGGCTGGGTGTAAATTTGTGTTTGTCCATTTGGGTCTCAAAAATTGTCACTATACAAATTGTCTCACGAAAAGTACTGGGGTCACTCAAATTAAGTCACATTAAAGGGGGGAATGTTGGGTGCAGTGATGATGCGGACGCTTCCGCATCGCCACTGCACCAAACATTTTAATAAAAAAAAAGGTGGCTCTGAGGTAAAGTTTTGGTTTGCTGACCCCAAGGTTGATGGTTCAAAACTCACTTGAAATATAAATTTTTAGTAATTTAAATTCCTTAATTTATATTTGCGCATTACGAATAAGTGAAATTTCCTTGGGTTTATACGTGCAGCCACTGTGTAATGTGATTACCCAACTGTACAATAACTGTTATTCAAGTAATAAACATGGAGATGCAATTTTTAATTTCTAACATTTTTAAACATTGGTCTTTCATCCATACCATTCCTTGGCGTTATTCTGGTGGACAACTGACGACGATATATGTTGAGGAATCTACAGTAAATTCACGCGTTTGAAGAAACCAGAGTAGTCGGGTTGTTATTGGTTGGAATTAAGAATTAACACTTTTATTATGAACCAGAATTACTTAAGACATTTTTCCGTGTGTGTGATTGGCGCTTACTGCATAATTCTTAATTCTTAAGTTTTTAATTGTGAACTAACCTTAAGAGGCGACGTCATTTCGTCGTGCGCATGCGCAGAAAGGCCGAGCAAGGATGTGGAGCACGGTCTAAGAGGGAGAGGTCTTGACACTGCCTATGCTCTCCAGCAAGAGAAAGTGGCCCCTTCATGTCGCCGAGCGCTAGTAGTAATTTGGTGGAAGATTTGTCTTGTTTACATCTCGCGTTTTAACATTTTTGCAATTATTTACATAAAATAATGTTAATAAGGTAAGCTGATATAGTACATACATGTTCCATGTCCATAAATGCATTAGTATATGTGGAACTGTTTATAAAAGTAGTCTGAAGGAATATATTGTGTATTATTGTTTTAGTGAACATATTCGAACAAAAACTATATTTTGTGCCATACAAAATTTGAAAAACGTTGCAATGTGCATCTACATGTAAAATATGAGAAATTAAATTTTATTGTTATGAAAAATGTGTTCCAATAAAAAATTACGTTCCCATTTTTTTCTTCGATATAATACTCGCAATTCCAGTAACAACTTCACATTTTAAGCTAAGCCAAATACAAAAACAAGACAAATCTTCCACTAAATTACTACTAGCGATCGGCGACAAGAAGGGAGTCACATTTTATTCCTCAGTGTCAAGACCTCTACCTTCATAGACCGTGATGTGGAGAGAAGAGCACAGCTCTGTTGTGCACAGTACAGTGTTGCAACATCGCAGCTTTACAGCATAAAAACTCTGTGCATTTGTAACCGGTCAGAAGAATATTTCAAACTGTACTTTCACTACAAAACAAGCAAGAATGTTTTAAATATTTTACAAATTCATAGAAAATTGGGTGTGCACGTGCACCTGTGCACTTATATGCCGGCTGCTACTGGTTGAAATAGATACGTTCGCATGCATGTAAAAGTAAGGTTATACTGTTATAACTGCACAAGTCCTGTTCCAGTGGAGAAACTTGTATAAATATAATTGACATATGAAAAAAATTTCAGGATGTAATACATAACGTTTAAATATAATGTAAAACTGATATATATGGAAGGGTGTCGGAACTGTTCGCAACAGTTCTGTTTCAGGCATGGAAACGGAGTTGGAACTGGTTGCAACAGTACAAAATCGGCTGGGCAAACACATACATAGCTAATGAGCCCGACATGTGGACTCAATCCAATAACTGTAATGCACAAGGCGAATGGCCCGGATTTTTAAAAATACTTTTTTCCGAATACAATTAGGCTGTAGGCCATGAATACATACATTTCCAAACAGTTTTAAGTAGACAGGTTAAATGCCACCATCAAAAAGAAGTGTAGTGCGGAATCACTTTACAGTCCTGAACAAAAATTTGAATTGCCATAATCGGATAATTAACTGCATTTTCAATTACGATACTAGCAGTAGAGCAGTTCAGTTCTAGTTCTTCTGTGGAGCTGAACCTGTAGAGCAAGTTTGATTTAATCGATAAATTTCCATGTACAGTATTTGGTTCCCTCTCATGCACGCAACCTACCATTCCCAACCCCGCTTAAATTTCTACATTACATTTCACAACTCCATTCCCCCTCTCATGCATGACTAAGGGATTTCTCCTTCTTTTTTTCCTTCCCCCTTCCTCATTTCCAAACCCAATTCAGTTCAGTAGTTCCAACAGGGGGGCTCGGTCCCGCTTCCCGCACTTTTTTTTATCGTGCGATCGCCAACCGGTGACGTCATCTGGTGGAGAAGTGCGCGCATGGCTTGTGTAGATAGTATTGAGTGTCCAGTTTCAGTATGAGTAAAAACTCGTGGTTCGCGTTTCCGATCTCTTAATAGCAGTGATATGTCTATTTTCAACATGAGTAAACACTCTAAGCCTAATAATGCTAATTGTGCTATGGCACAGTGTACTAATTGAGGCGGAAAAACTACTGACATTATGTATCACAGATTTCCGAAAAACGAGGAGTTGAAGCGAGTATGAGTGTTGTGTTGTAAGCGAAGTGATCATTTTAATCCAGAGAATGCTAGAGTATGTTTTGACGCCGTCCGGCGAGACCACGAGCCCTTGTTGCCGCTAGCACGTCTCCTGACGTCACAAGGTAGGGAGTCGACGCTATCATATACTGCTGGCCATGCGCCAAAAACAGAGGCCATCACAGCCACCAGCGCTATTTCTCCAACCCTCATTGGATTTTCGCCCACGGACTTCCCAAGCGTGTGATTAACAATAGTGTTAGTGTTTTTCAAAATTCTTTTATTAATTCTTTCCAGTTTTATTTAAACCCATTTCGGCTTAGCTTCAAGTGTTTATTAATTTGTGTGTAAAGTGTCTCTCGCCAGGGTTGACGACTCCGGCAGTCCGGGTCGCCACCCTCACCCTAATTTCAGTGCAGGGAACTAAATTTCCCCCAAACACCTTCCGCGCCCTCACAATTATTGAGTGTTTGATTTAAAGTGTGTGATATTCAGCCAGCCGGCATAGCAGCCTGTCCAAGGCCTAATTATGTATTTTCACCACATAAACCTTTTCTACATCACCAACTAATTCGCCGACGAAACCTTTCTGAACGCACTTCAAAATAGACATTCTCACTAATTAATACAAATGAGGACTTAATTAACCCTCATTCATTATTCACGCCACATGGCAAATCATTCCAGTGCCTTGTAATCATGCTTTGTAAATACTATGTTTTCATTCCCATTCCACCAGAGGAGTTTCATATTTGGTGGGCGCAGAGGGACAGTCTCCCTCGTGCATGTGCTAAATAAGTCAGTCTTCGTATTAACGGGCAACACGTCGGTCGCGTAAGTCCCAGCACTCCCGGGAGAATTCAACTTTTGCCTCTCCGACAAGTTTTCACGCCATAGCTAGTTAATATATCTAAATCGTTTTATTTTCTCTCCCGGGAAGCACCGACTCGGGGAAGACTCGTGCTCCCCGTGTAATTTCGTACCTTTGCAATTGTTTTAATATAACAATTACCGCCATTCCTTAATTGGTACTTCAGTCCCAGCGAGGCTTCGTGTCGCTGGCCCGTTTATTTTGTTTGTATCATGCTCATCTTCTAGTACAATACAACAATCTTGTGTTACTACGTATTGGTGAGTGTTATTTACGTCTTGTTATGTGTCTTATTATATATTGGTGTCCTGGATAACCTCACAGTCCAGCTAAACTCAGTGCCTATTTCATGTGTGTAACAAGGGTGTTCTGTTGGCCCTACACAACAGAATGTGGTTTCAACTACGCCGACGTCCGTACATAAGGTAATGGTCCGGGCTTTTCGACCACGACCCCCGTTGTAAGAGTCTCTCATGCTAGTCCGAGTAAACTGAATACGCTAGCGCCCATTCTTTCACCGTACTTGAACGTTCTCGTAGCCTTATGTACCCCGGACAACATCAGTTCCATACATTTCCGACCAGAGGATTATGTAAATGATTTAAAAAATGAACATCAGGGATTACCGCAAAAGAAAATCTTGCGCACAGAAGCAGTTCCATCTCTGTTTATTGCAAACTGGGACGGTGAAGCAGTTTCAAGTTCAAGCACTATCACTAGCCCAAACACAATTACTAGCCAAAGTTTTGACCAGGTATTTACCTACACAGTATAATAGACTTTATAAACAAGGGCGACCATCTCATAGATTGTAGGAGAGGGGGCAAGATCATAAATATGTTAATGTCAACAGGAACGGATAGTCTGTGTATAAATTTGTAGCCACTAGCATATTTCGAACATGAAACCGCGTTGGTTACGAAACTTATCAAACTGCAAATAGTTTGCTATACGTAAAATAACTAAACACATTGTGGAACATCTGTTAAGGGGGGAAGGGGTCTAAGCCCCCTCCTTATGGGCAGCCTTTATAATAAGTAGCCTACATTTTTATTATACTTATACTGTATAGCCATTTGCTTCTCATTTAGTTTACTGTAATTTACAGTTAGCCTAGTACAATTTCGTCAGACGAAAATAAATTAAAAGTATGTAGAAAGTTTAAACTTTAAAACCGCAGAAAATACTTTCATAATTTTCACACTTAACGTACGTACGAACACACACATGTATGTTAAGTATTAGAGATTGGATTCACAACAAAATTTAATCTAGACATGCGTGGAAATTGTTTATATCATAACAAAATGTCGGTAATAGATGATCGTAATTTAATTTTACTTTTCACAGCGATTTAAATAATTTATGACCACAAGATAAATGATATCTCATTATAAATTAATATTTAATTGATTCTTATGTTTGCACTTGCTGCATTCACAACCACCACTTAGTGTATGTACGTACGAAGTAGAAAGTTGATCAACTCTACTATGTATGTACGTACGCTATGAGAGGATGTGAATGCTAGCATGCAAACTCGGTGTTTCTAGTTTTAAACGTGCGTGCGCACGTACGCTAAGTGGTAGTTGTGAATTCAGCTTAACACTTTTTGTATGTTTTGAAAATTTTAATAGCCATTTACACCAGTCATAGCACTGTTAACAATACATATATGATTCGCTATTATAAGGCCTAGGCAACAATGAACATAAGCATTTACACAGTATTAAATACAAGAAGCAACCTGTATGAAATTCAGTCTGACTAGGCACAACTATACACAGAGACTAGCATTTAATCAAGGCAAGTTTTAGTATAAAGGAAAGCAGGCTTGTATTCAACATTTGCTTATTCTAATACTGTGCAGAAGGTTTAGCCAACCAAAAGCTCTTCAGCGGTAATTTACTGCCTTAAAAGGCGAACTTAGCAGAGAGAGTTTATGTTATATCTAGTGGTAGTACAGGATAGTTACATTTTTTTAACTGTGCATTTCGCATATAAACACCATCTAATGTGAATTAATGCTTAAAAAGGCCATGAATAACAAGTCAACTTATTCAAATTCGAATCATTGCTAGCTTTTGAAAACGTAACATTATTTTTTTATACGTGTCGACGGATATGACAACACAAAATTACAAATTCTCCACAACTATAACAAAGAAATTGCTCTTAACAATAGTTTGACGTGCTCTTGGTGAGGCCAGAGAGGTGTGGTGTCGTGCTACGTACCACGTGGGTCTCGAAACCCAAACACCTGTATATGCCGGCTGCTCACTGCTGCTGTGAGGGCGCAGGTCTACCGCCCGTGTGGCGATGTCCTCCATGCCAGGGGCCGGAGATGAGTGGTGCGTTGGTCCTGCGAATGGCTAGTTGGGGGGACTAGCTCCCGAAGGACCAAGAAGTGGCCATGGCCAATAACACTCGCAGAATAAGCGTCACTGCGATTTATTGTGATACTGGTACACGCAAATAATTGCTTGTAGAAGATTACACCCCTGGGCGAAACGAACTTGCAGGGATGGAGGGTGGCGCTACTCCTCGATGTACGAAACGTATGTTAATTGATCAAAGAAAATTAAACTGACTATTGTAACTAAATGTCCAGCACAAAAGTGTTGAAGGTCGAGGAGCCGCAGTGAGCGAGGCAATCCACCTCACGCCCGGAACAAGACTAAATCATGATGGCGGTCATCCGCGCTAGCTAGCGGGGGTGCGCGCCAAAAAAGACCCTCGTTACCGCTTTACACAACAGTGTACATAAACCAATACATCAAAACCCTTGAAAAATCACATGATACAATTCTGAACACTACAATACATTAACATACTGGTTATTACTGAGGAACATACATTTGTTGACACTTAGGAAAATTATTTATTAACGCCTCCCGCTCCGGTTAGCTTGTTAAACTGTCTTTCTGAGTCCGAGCTGGCATGAATGGGAAAAACAATCATATTTCTGTACATGGCTCGCTTAGTATTAACACCGAAATTAAATTAGTTTTAATTCATTTGGCGCGCCTTCCGTCGCCATTACGTCTGTTAGGTTGTCCCTCTGGGCTGCGCTCTGTATTTTAGAGTCGTGTAGCGGAATAATTAGCACTTTTTATTCTCACTCGTGACGTTGCACCGTGGTGGTTATGAACTTCGGGAAGTATTTTATGTGTCCTGACATACTTGGATCTTTTGGATGCACTCCCGCACTCCTGATTTTGGGACATGTGCTCCGGCATTCTCGCGCTTGACTCTGCCAAATGCGGTGATGCTTTGTGAAACGACCAATGCCTCGAGTCACTGATATGCTAGGGTGTTTTGTGGTAGTGTTGTTTGGTTGGATTTTGCGTGTCTGAATAATTTTCTTTCTTTCGCTACTCTGGCCGCGTGGTTGAATTAACCTACCCGCTCTCTTGACTTCCCTTGTTCCGGGACTAGCCGAGGTGCATTCTGTAATTTCCACGAGTGCTGATGGTGCTGACCAATGTTGTGTTTTGCGTAACGTTGGGCACGAACGGTAGCTAGGATCGTGTGCCGTCAGCACACGTCAAGTTTCAAACCTTTGGAGCTTGTGATTGTGTTTACGATGTGCTTATCGCCAAAAAAAAATTGTGTGTGTTAAGGCCATGCCCGGTAGTTTTTTTCACATTGGTGCAAAAAACTCAGTTTTCAACCAAATGGGTTGAAAAAAATTGAGAGCGTGTTGTTACAAAATTACCCCCCAATTTTCGAATAAGATCCGTCCCTGGATCTTTAGGCCGGTCCGTGATTGATGAGAAAGTTGGACTCAAATCTGGATTTTTTTTTCTGGCAGTGGGAATATGGAGAAGGTGGTTAAACTCTGTCATGTGGATAGGAATTACTTAGACGGACTAACTAGAGAAAGACGGATAACTAAGGTGAAGGAACTGCCTCCTTGAAGTTGACAGTCTGTATACAAGCATCAGCTGTACTCTGCTGAACTAAGGTTGGCCGGTGTGTCCTTGAACTTGTGCAAGGCGTGCATAATTCTTCCACACGACCGCGGCAGACACAACGAGTGT
>PNEQ01055212.1:0-10128 GCA_003012365.1 Medauroidea extradentata
TTTTTTTTTTTTTTTTTTTTTTTTTTTTTTAAATATGTTATTATGCATTTTAGTGTTTTGTAACAAAACACACTTCACAATGAAGTAAAGTTCATCGACGACAATATGTTTATTATTGTTTATAATGAAGCAATGGACGACCTGAAATGTAGAATAACTTCCTCTGAAAATCATTGGATTTTTTAAAAACATTTGTAGTAGTTATCACTGGAATATGTTATACAAAACCATACCCATATATGAAACGAATTTTAGCGTAGCCTGTTTTTGTTTATTTACAGATTTAAAATGCATGTTTTTTTTTAACCGTGTATGCAAATAGGGTTGTATTAGCGACATTTTTGTCGAACTATTTGCAGGAATAGAAAAACGATGTTTCATTTAAAGAACTAAATAAATTCGGTGCTTGGACCAAATTTTCAATATATATTTCTGGTTGGGTCATAAGTTTAGATTTCGTATTCCGTTTCGTAAGAAGCCCTTTTCTCCCAGCTCAGAATATACAGATATTAATGTTTTGGAATAATTGCTGACCACTGTTTGAGAACTCTGTAACGACCTCCTTTTTGTTATACCCCGGCGTTCAGTAATTTAATTCACGTACGTTTTCACCATCAGCGCCGGCATGATGTTTCCGATTAAGCTTGTGCGTGGTGCCAATTGGTGTTGTGCCTGATTCGTTCGTTATATAGGTGGTTCGGGATAAATTGAACCCTTTTGAAAACCTAGTTACTTTTTTCATTCAAAATAATTTGTATATTCTTCCGTTTTTTAACGTAAACAAATCACTATAACTAGCAATATAAGTGTATAGATTATACCTTACTCAAATGTTAACGTCAGGCCACAATAAATAATATTTTTTAATTATTATTATAGATAAGGTGGTCTTCAAAAGTGGTCACTTTATTGCAAACCACTTATACCACACTTGCGCACATGTGCACTTATGTGCGTGTTGTGTTGTATTTCAGTCTGTTTACGGTCAAGTGAGCACATTTGAAAAGTTTATGACCATGAGTACAAACTATTTATTGTAATTTATACGAAGTACAATCATTTGTACTAGTAATAGCAGTCTTCAAGCGATGTCAACTTTATAAAATGTAAAAAGCTGTTCCGTTTGCCTTGACGATTCCTAACTCATAGTACACTAAGTAATTCAAATTGCGGCAAGAATGCAAATAATCCGAGATGGGAACCTCGCCCTTTCAAACAGTTTTTTTCTTAGTTGACGCTGCAATGCATTCAAATAAATGAATTCATGTTTGGCAGTGACTTGCTGTACATATTTTTAAAATTATACACATAAAATTTTGCAACGAGATGTTCATATAGATGTAATACGTATATGTGCATGTAAAAAAATTATATAATTACAGTAAAATTTAGTTGCGACTCTGTGTTCTCACCTGGCCGTTGCAGTCTCTTCAGAAGCCCCGCGTTCTTAATGGCGTCAGGACCACCCTCCACACCTTCTTTCCTCTGAAAGAAAACCACAGCTTGGGTCAGGAGACGATAAGTAACATGATAAATAAAGCATTCTAGATGTTGCTCAATTTTTAAAAATGAAATGTACTGTCCTGCAAACAAGTTTTAGGTTTCATAGTTGTACATATAAACCACTTGTCAAAGTAATTATTTTACTTGTTTTGTTCGTACAAACAATAAATATCGTCCTTGTCACGAAAATTAAATAATTTACAGTGCAAGTTAAGTAAGTGAGCTATTTCAGAACTACAAAATCTACAAAAAATTAAATACTCAACAGTCAATAAAATCTGAACTACTCATCAAAATTCGATTAGATTTTTTGCCGAGGATATTTTATCAGCGGACGCTTATTTATATAGCACTATGCGGTAGTATGATTCACTTTCGAGTAAAAAATTAAGAACTGTTTTTAAAAAAATTAGGTCTTGAAACCACACAATCTATACAAAGAATGAAAATTTTAATTTTTTATAAATTTTAATATAACAATCTCTAGACCCCTATGATAACTGAATTTAAAAAATACTCGCGTTTTGATTTGAAAATAATTTTACTATCCGAAAATCTCTGCTCGAGAGGTTTACGGATGCCATTATTTTCGAGAGGAAATTTGAAATTTAGTTATTGTATAGGCCTAGATATCATATTAAAAATAAAAATGACAGTTTTCAATTTTTGTAGATTTATGTGGTTTCAAGCCCTTATTTATCTAAAAACTGTTTTTAATTTTCTACTTGAAAGCAAAGCATATTACCGCATAGTGCTATATAAATAAACGTCCGCTGATAAAACATCTACTCGGCAAAAAAATCTCATATAATTTTAATGAGTAGTTCAGATTTTATTGCGATTGAGTGTTTCAGTCGTCCGTTCGACATCGTGCCTTGCATGGCCCTTAAGGTGGCCGCCTACCCAGGTCACACGGCGGTGTGCAGAGCTTCGGGCGTTACGAGGTTATTCGTAACTATTACCCGCGCATTACTGATGTCTACTTAGGAATAGCATTCAAAAACATTGGCGGATTTAGAAACTCATTGGGAAGGAAGGGGGGGATGCATTATGTGATTTTACGGAATGTAAAAAATACCATCTCAAAAGTGTGGTTGTTTACTGTTACAGAATGTTAAAAACAACATACTTTCAGATAGGACACTGTAAATGTACTTGGATCATCATAGAGCAAAACTCCAGTTTCCTTCTTGAGGCGACTGGTCATACTTTGGCTGCACAATGTTTGGGAGGGATGGGAGGGAGGGGGGGGGGGCTTCAGCTTGGTAGCCCTCCCCCGCCCCCTAAATTCGCCACTGCTTAGGAATAGCGTTCAAAGAAGTTTACACGTGTGTATACTAGTTTCAGGTTCACCACTGCTCATTTAAGCATATATTCTAGTGGCCGAAAATGAAAAAAAAAAAAAAAAAAGATATTTTTGTGGTTCTTTAGGGCGTGAAAATTTAGCTGTTGAATATTTTTAAAAGCATAGGCATATAACATATATGTTGCAAAATCACGTCAAAATATAATACGGGCAAACGGGACTGCGGTGGCCGAGAGGTCAGACCTCTCGCTTCCCTCCAGGGCGATCCGGGTTCGATTCCCGGCGGGACCGTTCCCTGGATTTTCGCATGTGGGTTTCGTGCCAGACGATGCCGCTGGTCGGCGTGTTTTCTAATGGTTCTCCCGTTTACACCACCCATTCATCGGCACTGCTCCATACTCACATCATATCACCCATCACCAGGGCTAAAGACCTCGGTGTTAAGCGCTGACCGAAACCTCTTCACTCGCTCACATATAATACGGCCAACACTGAATGTCTCAGAGGGGAGTTGTCGGCGAGAAGACGGTATAGACAGTTCAGAATAAAGTGAGCACTCAAAAATGCCCTGTAAAATTTATATTTTCAGCCAACTCGTATCTTTCCGCGCGTAACGCCTATAGACGGCAAATGTCTAACCTCTCTGGACACGTCACTTAATGTTTGCGCGTTTGATAAATTGTACAGTCGATAGAGACCTATACAGTTTGATAAACAAAGTTTATTAAATATATGAAAAATAAAAATGTTCAATCCAGTTGATTTTGTATCAGTATTGCTGCATTTAAATAGGACAATACACGGAACTACTTACGGCAATTCGCTGCCAACCGTACAAGTATTACGGTAACTATTCTTAATGTTATATTGTATGCATTGACAGCTAGTGATTTTTTTTCTAAGGTTAAATCTTTAGTGCTCACTTTATTCCGAACGACCCATACGCCATTTCAGTGACTTGCACCTAGAGGCTAGCTGGAGGCGCAATGCCCTTAATATCCGCACTGCAGGACGATGGCTACTGTTATGGTAAAAACAACGCATTTTAGTGATGTTATAACTACTTGATATACTAACAAGTAAAAGTGTGCTTGCAGTTTAATAAAAATTAATTACTTTAAGTAATCGAATAAAGGCATAAGAATATTCAATCGCATAAAGGATGAGCGTATTTCACTTTCAGCTTTAGGTCAGTGACTTTACGAACTTTTAACTACAACAGAACATGCTACCACGCGTGGCGTTTATTTACAAAGGCTTCGGTACAAACTCGCAAGCAAGTGTTTTTCATATATTTTAGTTCTGTAGTTATCACTACCGATTTCATCTAGGCATGTGCAACTAGAGCGACTGTCTCTCCCGCACACCGCAAACTGTATTTTGTATGTATCGGGCCGGCTTACGTCAGTGAGTGCAGTGTACTCAACTAAAATTAATAATTGTATGTGTGTGTGTGTATATATATATATATATATATATATATGTATATATATATGTGTGTGCGTGTGTGACTTGTAAATAGGTCTCTACCAAGGTACGTCAACGAAATTAAGATATTTTTATAGTACCCTTTATTTAGTGTGCCCATATTTTTCAAAACAATATAGTAATCGGAATATTAAGTGTTCGTGTACGTATAGAAAGTAACATAATATTTTGGTAAGATTCCATATTCCATAGAAATATCTAAAGTAAACAGTTTTCTCTTAATTCATTTTTATCTAGGCCTATTTATTTTGTTACTGTTCAATAACTGTCAGCTGTATAGAATAAGTAAGCATACCGTTGGGAAGCGCATAAAACGGACAACAAACTTTATTCTATGTTATTTTTACCTATTTTTCACTTTTAAGCACTAAGAGACAGTGGCGTGAAATAAAAAAAAAACTTTTTCAAAAGTATTTTTTTAACGGTACTTTGAGACATTATTTACCACGCAAACCGCACTTCGGTGTGCTTATATACGTTTCCTCTTTAATTTGAGACCAGTTTGAGCACAGTCGGACAAATAGTTGCGTCTCAAGATGAGATAGAGAATAATAGTCCGTATATTATGTCATAAAAACTTAAAGGGCATAAAAATCTACGACGTGAACACGAGAAAGTCAGAGTATTTTGATATGTTGTTGTTCTCTAGGGCTTAAAGTATCACTGTACCAAAATTCAACTTTAGGCTATTTTTTTCTAGGTTTGGGTTATTTATGATCCAACTAGACTGGGCTAGGAAGCGAGACCGGATCGGAACATTAGCGAAATGTAATCGTGAGAATAGGCCGCAAAACTACTGTACTTCGTCATTAAAGTTTTCGCAGTAATCCTAACTGGATTATCCAAATACAATATGTCTTACTGCCGATTTATGTACACACGCTAAAAGCACTAGGATACCTACAATTCATTACATGATTGGACTACCACGTTAATTAAAAAAAAAAAAAAAAAAAAAAAAAAAAAAAAAAAAAAAAAAAAAAAAAAAAAAAAAAAAAAAAAAAAAAAAAAAAAAAAAAAAAAACAACAACAACAACAACAACAACAACAACAACAACAACAACAACAACAACAACTAAAAAGGAAGACTAAAATGTGCAGTGAGCAAAAAAGTAAGTACTGTCCGCGTGCCAGATCTGAGTCCCTGGCGTGTATGCATTCAAACACGCCCTAACTTACGACGTTCACTACGGCTAGCATGTGCGTCGCATGATATTGGGCCTCGTTGCGTTATTTACATATTTACGGGCGAAAAGCACATACCCGCCAGGGACTCAGGGCTGGCACGCAGACAGTATACGTATCCTAATTAACTGATAATTAACTAAAACACATTTTTACGTTAGGGTGAAAACAAATTGTTAATAGTTCTGTTTAGTTGGTCAATCGGCGTGTAAAAATATAATCATCGTAATATCATTTCACGGCATTTTTGTTGCGTTAGCGCATTGTTGTGAATACATGCTATAAGTTTACCTTAGCACCCAATACGTTTCATTTTATAGACCTACATACTTTCAAAATCGGAACAAGTGGACGTTATTATATTTCCAGTTGTTTTTCACCGATTAGGAATAGAGTAATTTCAGCGAATTAAATAAGTGAATATTCACTTATGACGATACATAGTGCGTTCAGGCAGACACACACACAGGAAAATTAAAATTTATTGGTTTGTGGACATACGTCATTGCTCATGTTTTGTTGACCGCACTTGTATTGAAAGACAAAGCGACAACGTACAAAAAACACAAAAAAGCACATAAAACATAAGAAAACGATCCCAGAGGCAATCCGTCAGATTTTATTCTTTTTGTAATGTATTATCAGCAAGAATTCTAATCTAAAGATAGAATTCAGTCAAGAATTTGACAACGCGCAAACTCAAATGTCAGACACATAGAAAAACCAGATACCCGATATGAGAAAAGATGGAAGTAGACGTAAATAGTGGACAGTGTACAACAAATAAAAAACAAGAGACAACACAACACAAGTTAAAATCAACGAAAAAATGCAACGTTTCGGGGATTGCGATCTACCCCCGTCTTCAGGCTGAGACACAGCTGGTCGGAGCACCAAGATGCGAAACACAGAAAAATATTGTAAAATGTGTAATTTTATAAGCTAAAAGCACACCTGTCCTTTGTTGAACGGCACGCCAAGAACGCCATATTTCAGTCCCTTCTTCTGAACACCCTTCGCTATTCTTGGCAGTGAACTGGCGAGTCTGAACGTGGAAAGCATTGCCGCAGGCACCGACGATAATCTGCTGGTTGTTTCCAGTGGGGACGGGGACGCAAGATGCCAAACGAGGTCAAGATAATGTTGTACCCTTTGAACTTTGAATCACAATACTAAGAAAGATTTTACGTCCGTTTGCAACCTAGTTATTCTAAAATAATCTGTCCCTGTTAAGCTATTTGACTTGTGAAAAATCATATATCGTCTGCACTCCTCTCTGAATTAGAACTTCCTGTTACAGTTAGTAATTCGATGATGGTTCAATTGAAATGTTCTCGAGTATAAGTACCTTCACACACAGGAAAGCAAATAGCCTACTTGCCTACTAAATACGTAAGTATTTTAGTATAACAGTTTCATGTCCATTTAAAGCGCCTTTTGTAAAAAAAAAAAAAAAAAGCGAAGACTTTGTTTTAAGGGCGCCGTCTACTAGAATCGTGAAGAGGCGCGCAGACCTTTAACAATCCTGATTTCATTCGAAAACCATTCAACATGTTGTCACGCGGTTAGGCTACGAAAAACATTTAAGGATCTTAGTACAGGTATATAAATTTGCCATTAACTGTTAGAGCGTTCCTAACAAGTATTTTTTTTAGTGTGAAAGTGACCGAATCGGGACTTTTGACGCTGATTTTCTTTCCCTTTCGTCGCGTAAGATAAAATGATAGTGTTGTCGCTGAAAGTCTCATAGTAAAAACGGTTCAGCGGGAACCTTGCACGCTAGTTCATCGCTTGGCTCGTTGAGGCGACGCGGCATTCGAAGCGCGCTTCAAGGTCGACCTTACTGCTCCGTCGCTTTTGAGCCTCTCACGCGCAGACTAAGTGGACACATATTACGCTTCAGAGACCTAGAAGTGCGGAACACTAAGGGCGGCACAGCACTCGCATCATGCCACATCCTAGTCTCTAGGTGAAAGTTACTTAACTGGTGTGCTTGTTTTTCGCGTTTGTTCTCGTGTGCAAGGCTTATTTGTTTATTCAATATCTTTGCAAGACCCATGTCGGACTAGAGGGATTAGAGGAAGGCAATAAAGTACATACGTAAGCTAACAACAGTAATTAAAATACAATACAAATAATATACAAGACAAATTACAACCAATACGTCATAAAACCACGTCACACTTATTTTGTAATATAATTAGTGTGCAGATTGCAGCCATTCAATATGCGTAAATCGGATTTTTTTAAAAGTTGGTATTTTGATTTGAGGGAACCTGAAATAAGAATTTTCCAGCACAATTAATACTCTATCCTCAGCGTTGGTGCGAATTCATGTTGTGCTATCATACAGAATGGTAGATATACAACATGTAACTGTACAAAAATAGAAGTTTCGATGAAGAATTGTCTAAATACAGGATGTTTTGCGGATCTACCGACATACTTCGGGACTGTTTCCAGAGAATGTTGGGAGCAAAGACAACATAGAGCAGTATGTTCAATATAAAATTAGCGACTATGCGGCCTCCGGACCTCATCCCACTGGACTTCGTATGGGGCTGCCTGCAGAGGCTATATATATACACACACATTTTTTTTTTACTGTCAGCACCGGCACTGGCCAGTAAAGTACTTTTTAGGAACGCCAAGCTGTCAGTAGAGTTTCTCAGTAGAAACGAAATTGGAATGTTTTTCCAGTAGTATTTGCCAGTAGCTAACAGTGTTTACGCATTTATGAGCTATTGAGGTATCTTCATTTCCGTATATGTAATGTTATGTTTACGAAGTTATTAATACCGTAAAAAATTTGTGCAAGTTGTAACGTCAATAAATAGCGAATATGTTTCGCAACTACCTGTACCAATGAAGGTTGTGAACATTGTGAAATAAATAGCCTCTAGTTTCTTTGCTTGGACAGGGTATCACTTTTTCCTTAGCTGACTTGTTTAGTTCCACATTGCACACGTTTTATTTAAGAGTGATTGATTCTGTTGGGATTCTCTTTATTCCGTAATATGGGAGTAGGGGCGTACTGAGCTTTTAGTTTAAATTCTTTCGTGAGACTTTTAGCATTCAATTATTTAAATAATTAACGTATTACGATTTTATTTGCAACTCGCTGAACGACGAAAGCCACGTGTATATTAGGCAATGCACTCATAAATGCCACGTCACACAAGCCACAAAACTTACGTGGATAAAAAAAAAAACATTACTTGAATTAAAACCAGCACACATAAAACATACACATGATTTTTCTAACATCACGTCACTCAGACACTTCAGCCCCAATGTTTTCCGTTCGCGGCAGAACTGTCGAACAAAGAACATCACGTTGTTACATCTCACTTGCGTTATAAGAATGCCACATTCAATAAACGAATTAATTATTCATGAACAAACTGCCATTCTACAAAAATTAACACAAGTATCCACAACATGTAAAATGTTTCCTTCCAAAATAATTATTCTCGTGTAATTCAGATGTACGTAACAATCACAGGCTCCTGCATGTGTACATAAATTAAACTACGTTGTAAGGCGTTTTGAATGTATTTTCACGGAAATTGTGATGAGGACTGAGTTATTTTTGTGGGACGATAAGTCTGGAGTAGTTGATCCAGCGAAAATGTCGCCAGAAAACGTAATTCCGGTATGGAATAAATTATATAAGTTAATTAAGTTCCTAGGTCTTCCAAACATATAATGTTTTAACAATTTAAATTTAACAGCATATATTACAATCTCGATTAATGCAAAAATCAGTGGTTATGCGTGATAATTTTTTCTTTTTTTCCACTTTGCAATATATTGCTACACAAATTTTCAGGGCATTGCTCTAGAATTTTTGTACAGTATACCACGGGTGTAGCCGGATTTTTGTTCGGTGGTGGGGGATACCAACTTAATTTTCACAACAGAATAGGGGAGACCGATCACACGCCATGAAGCGGGAGGTTTTCGATTTCAATGAGCAAAATGATGCAACTAAGCAGTTTTTGTACCTAAACTGTGAATGTAACACTGCTAATTTTGTTTATCTTCAAGCAGAATACCATATGTGTGTACTGTACCAGTACAAAAGGATATTCTACACTGTTCTAATAACCTGGTACAATAACACATGTTTATCAGATCGGCGACTGAAATCACCGCTTCTGCTTCCGAATAGTGCCTTGAAGGATCCTTCACACCCTCACATCCTTGAAAAGTGCATCATGAAGGATGCGTCCATTTTTCAATCGTGTCCGAATTCTACCGAGGATCCAAGATGCATCCTTCCACACATCCTTGGCTCAAGGATGCGAGGCAAGCATCCTTACGCCCTTGCGATAGTCATTTGTTTGAATTGGGAATTCGGAAGGTATGTTTATACCACGGTCGTAGAAGAACAGGTCTGGACACTCGCCGGGATATTTGACCCCCTTATTGGCTGTAGTTCACGAAGTTACCGAGAATATTGTGTTTTATTGGCGCTGATGTTACGGCGGTCGGACTAAACTCCGCCCACTTCCTTTCCGCTAAGATAAACAATTTATCAAAACGTATTTTTTATCAATTTATGAAATACTTTCTTCGCTCACAAATTTAAGAAAAGGCTCCAGCAATCTTTATTTACTTTATAAATTTAACAATGGAAAAAA
>PNEQ01055213.1:0-10127 GCA_003012365.1 Medauroidea extradentata
ATGTCAGAACTGTCTGATGGTGGTTGTAGTTGGTGTAGCAGTGGCTGGTGTTGGCTACAGTTGAAGGACAGGTTATCAAATGTGGGATGTCAGAACTGTCTGATGGTGGTTGTAGTTGGTGTAGCAGTGGCTGGTGTTGGCTACAGTTGAAGGACAGGTTGTCAAATGTGGGATGTCAGAACTGTCTGATGGTGGTTGTTGTTGGTGTAGCAGTGGTTGGTGTTGGTCATGAAAGCATTCCAATTCTCATTTCCGGTGACTGTCGTTGGTGTTGCAAGTAAATTCAAAATATTAAGCTTTAAAGTACAACTGACCAATCAAATTACAGTATGCAGATAAGTCAATGTTTAGTGTTAACATAAAACATTATTAACACTCAAGTTAGTTCTAATTTCCTCACACAAAGCATAACAGAGAAATTCTGGTGGGAAATTTAGTATCAATGTAAATTATTTCAACCACATATAACGTTGTGATCCAGAGACGGCTGATTTCCGCGAAGTGAGTTTTGCCCCAGTTTGTTTCAGGGCCTTACGTACACATGTGCAGCTCTGATTCACAGTCAGTGATTGGATGTTATAAACCTCACGAGTCGTGGGGATCTACCCGAAAATCATAGACTGTAGTGTTGCAGTAACCTTACTGTGATTGGCTCAGTGAAATGAGTCTAGTCTGTTCGTAAAGGCACTCTGCCCAGTAACCACGAAACATAACTGCAGGCGTACAAGTAAGACACTGAAACATACGGGGTAAAACTCTTTTCGCGAAAATCAGCAGTCCCTAGATGTAACATACTTTGTCAACCCACGCTTACCAACCATTACCGACAACAACACCAGCAGCAACCAACCACTAATCGTGTCAGAGGCCTACGAGCTAAGGTGAGGCGTGACGCGAATGCTGTGTCGCCCTCAGCGCTTCTTCGCACTTGTGAGCCTCGAACGTACAAAATATGTCCACCCAGACAAGAGAGCATTGAAGCATGGAACATAGACAAATTGTTCAACTGCACTTGGTGCCTTGTAAGTGACCACACTATGGCTACGTGTTCGAAGTTACGTGTCCTGACAACAACATTAGTAGCTGTATCTGCATTAATGAGGCATTTTTATGAGGATTATAGAAGTTCAAGCACACTATCAGAAATACCGCTACAGAACACGTTTTCATGTCACATCAGAATCAATTAAGGAGAAATTGAAAATAAAATCTATACTCAGTGACTTCTGTTTTAGATATTGGGATTCTGTAAATATTTTCTAGTGCACTTGATAGTGTTTGTGTATGAACAATGTATATAGTATATTATTGATAAACTGCGAACTTTAAACATGGACTGTTTAAATTCCCCGCCCATACAGCCTTGGTAGTTTGCAGCCCTGTTTCTGCGTGTGGCTGGTGGCACTGGTGTTCCAGCCGAGGAAGCAGTCTTTCTTGGTCATGCAACAACTTAAATATTTATATTACTGATTTCGCTTATGAGTAGCTGCCTAGAGTGAAACTGTGTTTTGTAACAGTTTTTTTGTGACCAAATTATTTTATAGTTATTTTACAATCTCCATGGAAAATCATTCAAAATTAAATTTCATATGCCTCTAGACATTACTGGTATCCTGCTCAACGTTTACATACGAAAGAACTTAATTTATTTTAAAACTTTCCGATTTGAAGTTTCCGTAAACATATATGTTCTAGGGAGATTAGTACAAGCAGATAAATCCCAAACATTCTAATGCACATTATCCACCTTAAAATGTGATAACATTTTTAATGTGAAATTAACTGAAAATTTATAACATTATGCATCGATATCCTTAAAGTGGCCGCCATCTAAGTGGGCGTGTTTTGCGCGTTCAAAGCCTAGAAGTCCAAGGACCATGGTGGCCGAATGGTGTCTGGCCACTTGGTTCAGTGGTTAGCGCTCCTGGCTGCTGAGGCAAGGGTCCCGAGTTCGATTCCCGGCCAGGGAGGAGACATTTACAGCCACTTCCTCGGGTTCAGGACTGGGTGTTTGTGTTCGTCTTGTTTGTGTGCCACAGGACATCCTACAATTACAATGCTAACTACACAATACAAAGTTACTGGGGAATTGCATGAATTAACCAACTTAAAAGGGGGGGGGGAATGTTCGGTGCAGTGGCGTGCCTTGCAATTGTACCAACACATTAAAACATTTTTAAAAAATGGTCAGACCATTCGCCTCCCACCAAAGCGATCCGGGTTCGATTCCTGGCAGGGTCGATCCCCGGATTTGCGCACGTGGGAATCGTGCCGGAAGATGCCTTGGTCGGCGAGTTCTCTCGGCGCTGCTCCATATTTACCTGATGCCACCTCTCACCAGCGCTAAAGACCTGGATGTTGAGCGCTGACCAAAATTCCACCTTCCTAGAAGTGCGGAAGCGTAAAAGACGACACAGCACGCGCATCAACCGTCCCATAGCCTTTTCTCGCCAACAACTAGCTTCTATGAGACATGGAGACATTATTTTATGACGTAATATTACATATATAGGTTTACTGTACACGCCTGTACCTTTTAAAAGATTCTGCACCAAAATGTGCATATATAAAAAGGACCGCAAAAACACCCTTTTCGCCATGTTCTGCCACAAGAAAATATGTTTTAAGAGGGGTCTTCGTGCCTGTGTCGAATTTCCACCTTTGACGCGTGGGAACAGCGTAGCGGTAAGAGCCAGTGTCCCACGCTTGACGAGAAGCATATCGCCTCTATTCGCAGCGCGTCAAACTGGCGTGCAAGGTTTCCATTGCAGTCTTTTTTCTTACGGGACTTTTAAAGCGTTGACCACAACATTATTATTTTAATAGCATGAAGTAAATACCAAAGCATGCCTCTCGCTTTGCACTTTACGAATTTAGGTAATATTTTTGGAGTTTCAGCAGTCTAAAAAAAAAAAAAAAAAAAAAAAAAAAAAAATAGCTATTTTGAGAGACCTGGAAATCAAGTTTCTAACAGGCGTTCTGAAGTTTTGTAAACATAGAAGCGTAGTTTCAAGTGTGTGTTCTTTTCCTAGATAAACATAATATGGATAAGTTAAGCGGTTTTGCGTAAAAAATAAAATAATACGTGTGACCCGCTGCAACGCCGTCCATGCGCCAGTCGAGGACTCCACTTGACGAGTCGTGGAGTACCTGAAGTGAATATACACACGCTCACGTGTAACGTTCTTCGAATGTTATTTCTAAGTAATCTTGTAACGGCCGAAGCTGTCCGCACCGCTCTGCGGCCTCGGAAGCCGGCCATCTTACGAGCTGAACAAAATGTCTTCACCCACTCGCCAAGAGCAATGTTTGTACTGGCAATTTTACCCCCTCTTACAGTACTCTGTTTACTGTTATAGGATCCACAGCGTGTTAGCAATAGTTGTGTTTACAAAGGCAAGTGTTACCGACCCTGTCTTCTTTGATACGTTAAAGAGACGAGTGACTACACAGACGTGACAGGCATATTTGACACCCGTAGAAACCACGTCCCAGCTCTCAGAAAACTTTCCCTCCGTTCAAGAAAAATAAAATTGTCAAGAGAGCGAAGTCATCTTAACGATGTACAAAATGCGTCCTGCGTTGCTACGGCAGGTGTGCTGAAGAAGTGCTACAACAGGTCTTGACTTTAATTTTATTTTATCTGCATGTCGTATTTTACAGGGTTTCAAATAAAACAGCGCGATGAGTGTGAGAGTTTTGTCAGCGCTCAACATCGAGGTCTTAACCGCCGGTGAGGGGTGACATGAGGTGAGTATGGTGCAGCACCGGAATGAACGAGCGGGAGAAACGGGAGATCCCCGAGAAAACTCCCCGACCAGGGGCATCGTCTGGAACGATTCCCACATGCGAAAATCCGGGGATCGAACCCGATCACCTTGTTGGGCGGCGAATGGTCTGACCATTAGACTACAGCGGCCTCCAAACAGCGCGAATTTCAGCAGTTCAGCATGTCGAACATTGATTTACATGTTACTACAAAACGAAAAATATTATCATTTAAAATTTTGTTCTCTCGTTGACTTACTTCACGCACTCACAGTCATCATCATGGCCGCCGTGACGTCACATTTGACTTTGACTTCAATGTCACTGAAGGTCAAAATTTTCCAAAATTTCAGAAACAAAAAAAAAATCGAAGACGTTATTTTTAATTTTTTATTATTAGTCTATTTTTTTTTTTTTTTTTTTTTATTGGTGCAAAGAACTCAAATGCTTTTTGAAGACATTTGAGACTGTGTGCAACGATACAAAGCTTATTTGTTTGTAGGCTTTTGTAAAATAATGCATAGTCCGCCCGTAAAAAATAGTTTAATTAATTAGGGTAATTTTCGTTGCATAATTTGTAACTATTTGTGTGCAAAACTCAACTAAAAAACCGTGATGTTTATTGCAATGAAAAAAAAAATGTAAATAAATATATATTAGTGTCAAAACAATAAAGCAATTATTTCGTAACAATATTCTATTTATATACATAATGAAAACTATTGTAAAGCTACCAGGCATAGCCTCAAAAATATTTTTGACTGTATTCTACAACTTAAACAAGTTTATCACGTAACGCAGGAACATAAATATAATAAGCTTGAAAGCCTGTTCCGAAATAATGTTCGGAGCATAAAAACACTCACACTATACTATAATATATCTTCATTTCAAGAAAACTCAATATAAACTACCGATGACAATTTATGAAAACTTGTTACGAAAAGTTCTCGCCTGGCGCACAAGCTGTTATATAGTGAGTGTCACAAGTAAGTTATTTTTTTTTTTTTCATTCGAACATGCCGAACGTGACTCCAATGTATTTAAAAATATTAAATTTACACACACTTCAAACTAGGCTTACATATGTTTTTGAAAATACTACACGTTTATTAGACTGCTGTAACATATTCATGCACACATGCGGGAGTTTTAACGAAAGTTCTTAGGGTTTGTCCTGTTTTGAATCTTTTTGATAGACAACGTGTAGATTCCATTTACCTTGTTACACTTGTTCATAACACTTGTCCCTAAAGCCCAGTTTACACCGGCAATAACATTGCTAATAATGTGTGTTTCCAACATTGTTGTCAACATTATGTTATTAACTTTGTTAAATGGCATTTGCTATCAACGTTTTGCAGAAAACATTTTCTATAAATAAACGTTGTAATATTTAAAAACTTGATAATAACTATGCAATCAACACTGTTAATAACATTATTTTCCAGAACCCATTTTAGAGCAGTGTATATGAAAGTATGTTGATGGCAAATGTTACTAGCAATGCCATCAGGAATGTTGGGTGCATTTTTTCATCAGGATTGTTATCAATGCTCATTCAACATTCTTATTACTTTGTTAGTAACAATGGTGATTTCAGCAATGTTTATAGCATGTTTTTATCAACATTGTTATAAAATAGTGTACCATAGCTTAAAATGTTTTGGTAACATTTTTGTAACCAACACTTTGTAATCAACTTAGTTGCTGCTATTTTTTGTTCGACCGCTTGGCTCTCTGGTTTGATTCCCGTGGCCAGATCAAATATCACCACCTGCTGTTTGCACCTACGCAGCGCGGTGCAATAACTGGAACGTGGGTTCAGGACCGGGTGTTGAGTTCTCACCAAATATCGTAAAATGACAATATGGGAAACTACACCTTTTTAGCGCTGTTAAAGCGCGAGACGTTTTATGAACGGCGTGAACAAGGGGCCTATGCTCGAGTTTTCAGTCGCATGCGAGTTGGAAACCGAGTGGTCTTTTTCGAGACATGGATATTGTTTTATATTTCGGCTTTCCGTTCATTTAAGTTAAAATTAAAAAAAAAAAAACATTTTTCCTTATCTTAAGGAACACCATTCGGCTTCCAAATCGTAGTTACGAAAACATGGATTTCGGAAACGGATGTTTGAATGAGGTGTAAACAGCGCGAAGTCATGTTTCTTTGTTGAGAGAAACCTGAGTTTGTAATTCAAGTTTCGTGACGAAAGTTAGGCTGGGTCACGGTCTATGAAGGTAGAGTTCTTGACACTGAGGAATAACATAACTCCTTTTTTTTGTCGCCGAGCGCTAGTAGTAATTTAGTGGAAGATTTGTCTTGTTTCGTATTCGGCTTAGCTCAAAATGTGAAGTTGTCATCGGAATTGTGAATATTATATAGAAGAAAAAATTGAAATGTAATTTTGTGTTGGAAAACATTTTTTTTTTCAACCATTAAATTTATAGTTTTTCAATATATTACATGTAGACACACATTGTAACGATTATAAAATTTTGTAGGGCAAGAAATAATAGATTTTGTTCGAATAGGTTTACTAAAACAATAGTACATAACAAATATTTTTCAGACGACATATATAAACAGTTCCACACATGTCAATGTTTTTTTGGACAAGAAACATATAACTAGTATATCAGCTTACTGTATTAACATAATTTTATATAAATAATTGCGAAAATTATAACGCCACCAGATGTAAACAAGACAATTCTTCCACCAAATTACTTCTAGCGGTCGGCGACAAAAGGGGGTCATTTTCTCTTGCTGGAGATCATAGGCTGTGCCAAAACCTCTTCCTCTTAGACCGTGGGTTTGGTGTGCTGTAAAAACAGCGAAACTGGTGTTTCAGGAAAGGCGAGTACTACAGAGGAGATTCTATGCTAGAAACAGTAGCAAAATTCACATTCTTATATCTCTATTTTCTATGGTGGTTAACCATTTACAAACTAAATTTCTCTTAGGTTAATAGTATAAGAACGTGTTTATAAATATTTTAAAAAATAACTTATCAAAATAATAACTAAAAGAGCATAACTATATTTTGAAATCATGATTACATTTCAATTTATAAATAACAAAATATGTAACTAGAACTACCCATAGAGCAATGTTTTACTGTAGAAGGAACAACGCTCATATCGGCGTGAACAGGAATTAAATAACACGTCTCCTGTTATTCTTCTGAATTTCCTGTATTTTCCTTGTACAATTTTGTTGTCACTTCACCCCATACAAACGAGAAGGCAGTCACAACGCCAATGCATATAGGAAAAAAGTCTCTGCAACATACGTAATACGTCTTGTTAACATCTAACGGGTGCTTACTTTCAAGTTTATCATTGCGAATTCTGGCAATCCAAAAATTGTACACGTCTTAATAAATTGTAAAACGATTTCGTGACGATCTCGTATCGCTGCATTCCGGGACACAGCACTTAGCAATATGACCCATTATTTTCTTAAATTAAGATTCACAAACCATAACGTATACTCGATTTAAAATGCTTGCACACAAACAATTATCACCATTTACAGATCACATTCGAACGTAAGCAATTCGTAGCAAGTGCCATTTTCCAAGCCAAAACATTCAAATTATAAAAATAAAATAAAAAAAAGTCATCGTATATTAGTAAAGACACTAGCGCCTATTGGCTGCCGGAAAAACAACACAGGTTCAATAGATTTGTATAGAGTGCCCAACCCGTGCCTCATCCTGCGAAAGGTAGTGGTGAACCACCGCAGAGTAATTCTTGCCTAGTCGCGCCTCAGGTGCTTGTCCTGAGGTTCAAACCAGCCTCTGGGCTGAGTACTCAATGAAGACGCTAATATTTTCACAGTGTGAACTGGGCTTTAGTGCGACTGGCTAGCTCATGGAATCAGAGAACGACGCATGGTGATAAAACAGGAACTGAGACCGCTACCGCTACATTCCTGGGACATTAACGGGAACACTGACGCTGTAGCTGTCGACCTTGACGCAGGCGGCGAGCGCTCCAACACTCTCTTATGCTCGCCACTAGATGCTGGCGTGGGCGAAGGCGTGTGTCTTCTCATACTTCACCGCCGTAAAAAATAATTACTTCGCGCAACTCGTAAAGTAAAGCTATTAATCAGGTAGCACAGCGCTGTTATGTCGTGCTGACCGTACTTCTCGGAGGAGTGGTTGCGGAAATTTAAATAAGGATAGTTTCGTAAGCAAATATACGTTTCTTGAATTGCGCTTATAATGATCTTTATCAAACTACTAATGCTTGACTACCACAAAGAATGATATGCAGTGCTCCACAAGCAAACACACTCTTTCAACCGTAAAGAGATTGAGCTATTTTTTTTTCTTTAAAGATAACTCTAAAGTCAAACATGGCGTCTGTCCTCGGGGGGAAAAAACTCATTCCTAGAACAGTAATTTGCGAAGGTACGGGTGCACAGCCTAACACTGATTTTACAGATGAAACCTTGTTAGTGACTCTGAAAGAGCTATCAGAACGGAACGCGCTTTTATTGAGGCCCTTGGAGCCCGCGGCTACGAAGGCCGACTATTACCCGCTTACTAATAGCACCACTCCACTCTCTTAGTTGATGGCAGTGTACACCAACCTGCACTAGTTGCAGCACAGTATGATGCTCACGGTCTCTAATAAAAGAAGGCAGCACTGAGTGGAGACAGTTATCTACCGACTGATCGGGAAGTATTGCTAGAGAAAGAGTTCACACACACACACACACACACATTTTATAAAGGTTTGTTTAAGTATACCGTAAAATATACATCCAAACCGTCTATGTAAATAACGGTAAACTGCAAACCAAAACCTTAGTGTCATAACACAAATAAAATCTAAATATACGTTGCACCCAATTATCCAAACCCTTAAGAAAATTTAAATGTAACAAAGTTAATTAGCCTAGAACGTTCTTCTTTCCTTACTTCTGAAAGTGACCGTTGACTGAAAGAACGCTGTTGTTCTGTCGGGTTAACAAGGCGAGCAGGTCCACCTCTAATTTGGATACGCCGAACTGACTCCACTGATGGCTTATTTTTTTCCGGGTGAGTTCTGCGGACATATTGTGATAAAAAAAAACTAGTTTCTTTATCAAATTACTAAAATGCCATTTATAACCCGTACAAAAAAATTATGTTTTGCGCAATATTTTTCTAGAGAAGAAATCCAATTTGAGATGGCATACTACTACAACACGCAACAAACGTAACGTTTTTATAAATTGGAAAACATTAATCCATGCATAATAGTAAGAGTTCAAGATTAAATACATTAACGTTTATTTCATGTATAAGTCCTACGTCTTGGGTAAGTTTCCTATCTCAAAGCGCTTGTGTGTGTGTGTGTGTGTGTGTGTGAGAGAGAGAGAGAGAGAGAGAGAGAGAGAGAGTTGGGTTGGGGAGAGGGATTTGAACCGCTCCCTCCCAAAAATATCAGAAATTAAAAATTTGTGAGTAATTGTGGGTGAATTCTTTTTATTGAATAACAGAGTAAGACATTTGCGTATAAATCTTTATATATATATATACTAGCAGTCCCCCGCGGCTTTGCTCGCGAGTAATTATTCGTAACTGCTAAACTTCAGTCATCAAGTGTTAGAATGTCCAAGCGGCTAGTTGAACTAATTCTGCAGCACGATAAGTAGCTACAGCTGTCCACGCGAAAAGCAGTCTTAAGTTTGTCCCTGTCACTAACAGCGACTTCGCCTGGGCCTTATTTATAGCCCTGCCTATTTGACGTTGTGGGGTGATTACAGACACCTAAGGTAAGAGGTTAATCGAATAAGAAACATCTGTTTATCATGTGCACAAACATTGGTGACGGTGCCCTCAATTATATATTTTAAAAATATTGACTTTAACTTTATTGACATTACAAAGTTTCAGTGGGTAAATGTTTCGCGGAAACGTGTTTGGTGCCCAAACTTGAGATTAGTGAGATGATATATCGTCGGTTTACTGCCAAAAGTGACAAAGTCAAAATGAGATAAAATTATAAAAATGCTATGAATATGTATATGTTGTTCACGAACAATTGCCCAAATTTAAAGTCTATTCGTCGTTTCGTACTGTTGTGTCACAGTGTAGTAACATACCAAATTTTTGTTAATATCTACAATTTAATACTGTTTTCAAACGAAATAGCATTTTTGACTTAATCACTTTTGGCAGTATACCGACGATATGTCAGCTGATATTGTAGAGGAACCTAAGTGGAAAGCGAACTGCAATTTTACCCCTTTTAAAGACTACATGTAAATTGCACTAATTCGATCTGCCTTGTAGTTTTTGTGTGTCAGAATTGAACGTTTGCACGCAGCTTTTAACGGAATTCGAGCCCAGAACCTCC
>PNEQ01055219.1:0-11847 GCA_003012365.1 Medauroidea extradentata
TATTACCAACTACTCACCAACATTGGCAATATGTTGGTTGAGCGTAAATGGTCATGAGTTACAAACTATTTTCCAACATTGCCACAATGTTTGTTACTCTATAATACCAACAGTCCACCAACTACTTGCCAACGTTGGATATACATTGTTTAATGGTTTATTACATACCATCAAGAACTTGCCAACGTTGGAAATACGTTGTTTAATGGTTTATTACATACAACCAACTACTCGCCAACGTTTACAACATGATGGTTAGTGTGTATATGAATAACACACTAACAACTACTTGCCAACAACTTCATTACATTAGTTAATGGTATGTTACCAACCACTTGCGATCGTTGGCAATATGTTCTATAATGGCTTATTACATATCACCAACTACTTTCCAACATGGTTAACGGATACATAACATATACAGTATGAAACACTGTAATGTTGATAGTACAGTAAAAACACTGCTACAGTACAATGAAATCCTACATCATTTTCCTGGTTACAATGTTCCATTTATTTGGCCCCTCAAACTTTGTTATAATATGAAATTACATTCTAACAAGATTTTCATTCTTACAGACATTTTACATACACTGGAAAAAAAAAAAAAATACAAATTAGTAAGTGCTAAGAAACATCAGTGGCTTGGTACAAAACATTATCAAAATTTAGTCAAAAATGACTAAAGCAAATTAAATTAACCCCACTGTAATTGAGAAGAAAAAACTGCTTGTTACGAATGTTATGGAAGGTAGTTCAAGCAGAGATATAAAATTGTGACTTGATTTGTACAAGGTATGTATATATAACATTTGCAGATGGTCCATTTTAACAGTCTGATTTGCTTTTGAATACAGCAGAATTTATTTACATATCTTGTAAACAATTTCTAGTAATTTTTATAATAGTAATGACAACGGTACCCACTAGAAAAAAAATTCAATGTTTCCCACTTGATCATTGCATATCCTCACCCCCACCTATTTCAGAAATGTACCAATCATAAACAAGCTTCTGTCGGTTTACACTACCCACTCTCAAGAATAACCATATTATTGGCTCAGAAATTTTGTCATACAAGACATAGTCTCAATTAAAATTCTTGCCTGGTAATATTTATAAAAGGAAACAAATTCTCTAAAGAGCTGCCTTAAGATATGTACACAAAACATAAAAGAAGATATACTTAAAATACAATTACTAATGCATAACCATCATACAAATATTGTAATACGCTTAAAATTTACCTATAGCGTACAATTATACCCACTCTGAATAAATAAAATGTGTTTGAAAAATCACAAAATTTTAAAAAATCTGCGTAAATTTTGATTTTCTAAGTTAGCTAGTCACTTTCCACTGCAGTAACTCAGTAAAAAAAAAAAAAACTTTGTTTACAGCTGTAATTTCTGTTTCCTGTCAAAAAGTGTCATTTTATCAGAGTGCTCAATTTTTTCACACACTAACATAATATCACCCTTTCTTATACATTTTTAATACCGAAGTATTTTATGATCACTATGGGTGGTTTTAAAGCATTTTGAAAAGGTGAAGAGCAATACTATAGCTTGAACAAAATAACAAACTACAGGAGGTTTAATGGCTAGGGACTGGAAAATTTCGCGATTACGAAATCCATGGTTAAACGTTAAAAATGCCATTCAGCCTGAAACAACAAAATATGCGCCAATTTTCACAAACAATCGTTCAAAAGTTTCAAAACAACAGTCTGATGACCTAAGATTACACCCGCGTCAGAGACAACACTCGTGTCACAGAAAAATATTGAAAACAATGGGAAAAAAATTGCTTGTAAACAATCGATAGCAATGTTATTTGACGCAATATTGGTTTCTGCCGGTAAAGTTTATCGATTTATTCTTACGCCCATTCAACGCAAGTAGTTTGGCAGCATTGACAACGTTATCATACTTCTATGACTTGTGTGTTTAGCACGCATATTTTCAGAAACGTAAATTTTTTTGTCTAACGATAATGGTTTACTAGTAGCTGTAATTAAATGTTGAAGATTGGAATTTTTAATTTTTCCACCCATTTCTTGTGTTTTTTTTAAAATCATTTGCCATGAAATGACTCACCCGACAAACACTATGGCTATGCCGTACAGGACAATGACGATAAATGATGAAGGTGAAAAAATCTCTGCGAAAATGAATTAAATGCTGCAAAATACCTTAGGCTATGTAAATAAATGTTGTGCTTAAAACTTAGTTGACCATAATTTTTTAAGTTACAAATGTGTGCCAAGTTTTGTGTTCACTGACGATGTCCGCATGCGTTGGTTTTTTGTATGCGTTGTTTTTCTTGCAAATATTGTTTTTATTCAAAGAAAAACTCTACAATGGGAAAAGATGCATTACATGCATTTACAAAGCCTTTATTTTTTATTTTAAAAGACCCTGCAAAACATCTTTATTCTCATCAAAGAAGGTTTTTGGCCCTGCACAGGATTATTAGATTTTGTTGTTTGCATACTATGACAAAAACATATTGTTTGAAGGTTAATGTAATATATTAAAGCAATGTCTAATAGAAACCAGCATATTCTGTTTCGAAGATTCAATTACAGGCATACTAGCATCTGCTTGAAAAAATTTAGCTGCATAAAACAGCCAACTTGTTTATTATAAGTTGGGATTTTGTAAATTCCTTTAATAATACATAGTTTCCTTCCTTGAAACTGCTTAAATGTTTCATATTAATGTCTGCGTAGCAATATATAATTGATTGCTTTAACGCTCAGCATTAATTTGAGATATTTTGAAAATAAAAGCGCATTTCTGAAAACACCAAAATCAAAACAAAGATTTTCCAGTTTCAAAACACAGCTTTTGGTACTTTCAAAAGACTGAAATGTTCCTGTCTCAATTAATAGCTTTAAGTGCTACTATTTTAATATTGTGTGATATATTGCTGGAATACAAGTTAAAAATTATTTTACAGTCATGGTTGTTACCAGAGAAAAAAACTTTTTATGCAGGAAACGAAAAATACTGTTGTGCTATAAGCAGGAAATCAAAGTACCAGCTTGCTGTGCAGACTCTGTTTAACTAACCTTAAAATCATTTTGTAGACACCACCAATTTATCAATGTTGTACAGCACAATGAAAATTAATAAAAACATGAATACGTTATTCAATGTAAGTTATTCAACATATTTAAGTTCTTTTGTAATTCATTTCTTTTTTTTTCACATTTCTAAATTTGTTTTTTTTGTCTGCACTTTCTTCCTCCAGAAAGATCTCCTGAAAATCTCAACCAGTTTTTGATGTTGATTATCACTTCACACTCTGTGGCAGTTTCTAAAACTGGGTTTCTTAACACAGCACCTACAACAAAAATAGAAAGATTTATACACATTTTCAAATAAGACATATCAATATGACATATACACTGACATAGCAACTTATTAGGTTAAGCCAACAATTATGTACATAACTTTACTTCAAATGCAAACAGAAAACTTTTTGGAGAGAAATAAAGCTGGAGTTATTCCGATACCATAATTTCCTATACTGATTAAGATACAATGCCATGTCCAATACTAATTAGATATCCTGACACCCATAAAAAATACGGAACATCATTACATTTCCACTAATATAATAATAATAAAAACTTTAAGGTAACAATGACTTAAACATGTTGGCACATTGTTAGAAACATGAAAACCAAAACTAAATCACCAACAATTTTATACACAGAATCATTATCAATAGCCATGGCTTAAGAAAATTCAAGTTTTCTTTTAAAAATACATGTTAATTAACATGGTCAGGAAGTAAGAAACTGGAATGTTCACAGCTGCGATAGAACATATATTATAGCAGTACTTTGCTTCGCTGTCATCTGCTTGCTCTCCTCTGATTGGCTAACCACTTTTGTCGCACTGTCGCTGCGTCAGACAATTGTAAAAATTGCTTTTGCGGATTCTAATGATAGATGCAAAGAAATCACGTTGGTATCGTCTTTAAAAATCATATGGTACTTTGCCTCCGCCATGTTTTCGTATTTAAGTCAAGATTAGTGAATTTACCAAGCCAAATTCGAGCAGTTAACTTTTAATCTCGCTTAACATGAAAACATAGAGATTAACTGCGTGGTGGAACGGAAAACTTGTTTCATTGAGATTAAGTGTCCATTAATCTTGATTAAATTGCTTAAACTTGGTTGGTGAAATCGGCCCTTAGCTGTTTTATGATTAAATAAATATTCTGCACCATCTACATATCCTGCCATCTGCTGGGAAGAGCAGAACTATTAAGAATTATTGGTTCACGCATGCCAGTTCGTATCTTTCCGCTGTTTGTCAATTTAAATCTTACCACATATGTATTGTTTTATATAGAATTGTAGAATAGTTTCTTAACAATCTATATTTTAACATCTTAAAAAACCATTTCCTTAGTGCCGACAAAAGGTAAAATCTTATAAAATTCAGTGAGATTTTTTGGTAACCATCCATTTTTTCTACACTTACAAGGAGAAAGAAATTACTACAGTATTACAAACAGCAAACAAACAATCGTAAAACAGTGACAGCACATATGACCACCATTTGTTAAAAATGTAGTTATAATTATTCCCCTATCCTTGGTGCTGATTGGTTATTTTCTATGACACCCTAAGTTGCAAGAAGTCGCTGAAGTTGCAAGTAAGTCATGTCGTTTGCAGAGCTGTCGTACGTCGCAAGCGATGTAACTGTGATTGGCTGGTTTAGTGGGACGTTTGTTTCGTGCCAATCCACTTCGCACTATTGTGTAGAGCCCTTTACTATGAAACATTGCAGCTTTTGATAGGACTTGTTTAATTTTGTCATCAATATGTTTACACACAAAAGTTAAATTTACTGTGTCCAGAATTAATATACAATTTTTTGGTAACATACCGTTACTAATTCTTTTCTACGCAGTTTTTTTTATAAATAAACAACAATTCTTAAAATGCATACTAACCATCACACTTTGCACTTATCTGAGAACATGCAATTTATCATACCATTTCTTAAATGACATTATCACCATACATATATGAGTTTAAAAAAATTCTAAACACTATTGGATTTTTGCAATTCGATAGAATACATCGGGCTTATGATTTTGTATTTTTGTTTTGAAAGTTATATTCTTCGTAAGTTTTAGAACGCTAAATATGCAACTAACAATACATCAAGCGCTACAACTGAAATTTATTATCACAAAAAAAAAAGTTAGCACATCCTAAAACATGTTTACCAATTAAACATGTGCCTTGTACATGTTGGGAGAAAAAATGATCTTCAAGAATGCTTCTTTCACGATAAAGTTTCCTTCGAAATGCATTACACGAAAATGTGCAATTTGGAAGCCATTTCAGCTTTAAGCAATCCACAAAATGGTGTACAAGTGTACCATGACTTGTGTTTTCACAACGCAGCGCCATGATGCCCCTGTAGCAACAGCAAAATGAACAACCGACTGTCAATTGCATCAGTTGGGTTCGGCTATGATCGGCTTGCGTCTGTACTATGTCAATAAATGTGGTCGAATGGCTACAGATCAGTACACTAGTTTGCGAAACTACGGTATCGTTAGATTCCATTATTAAATTCAACACGATACTTTGGTGAAAAGTATAAGTGTACCATACTTGTCCATGTACTCCAACAAGCTTTGTGTGCCACAACATTGTAGGCTGAGGTATGAAAAATGATTAAAAAAAACTTTAAACAAAATAACCTAACCTATGTATTAATATTAATATACACAATTTTATTACAACTAAATGTATACAATGTCGGAGAAGAAATAATTTCCACTACAAAATAAACATGTTGCACCACAAAAATTACCTAGTACACTGTGATTGCTGCCAACTTACATGTTACACTCGCACAGGATTAAAATAACTAAACAACTGCGTAGAAATAATTTGGCACCATGCATAATTGCTGCAAAATCTAAACAAAACTGATGAACGTTGCTACTTTCAATTGTTTTGCCATTTTGTGTTTACTTTATTGTGCAAGAGGTCCAGCCGCCAACCGAATCACCTGGCGTGTGCAATCTTTGAATAACGCACTGATGGTTTGTTTTGCTCAATCAAAGCAGAAAATGTATGTGGACTAGTTTAACAATGTTTTACAGAAATACTAATGGAGTCAACAAAAAATATGTACGATGTACAAATAAAAATAAAGTATTGTATCAAGAATACTGTACAACATTACTAATTAATAACCATAGTTTTGTTTTCTTTTTCTTGGGCATTTTGTCAGTCCCCAATAGATACCACTTGGCCATCAAGAAATGGCAGAACAACTAATTGGAAGAAATTCAAAATATGAAAATGTACAGCATACCAAAGAATATGTATGCCCATTTTTTACACTAAAATTACAATTTAGTAATTTTATTCCACAATATACATTGTCCTGTGACCCCTTGTTGAAGTTTGTGACTTTTTCTAGACTTATGCAACCTCAATAAAATTTCATAACTTTTTTGTAACCAGTTTGCTAGCTTTGGAATGTATGAATGTTTTGGCAATTATTTCAAAACCAGGCGAAGACCTTACAAACGCAGACATTGTGAAATTTAGAAGACTTGACAGTCTAGTAAATACGATATATTTGTACGATTTTATGTAATATACCATATTATTGCAAAGAATCTATAAGAAACATTATATAAGTGTTTACTTATATGTACATTACCATTTACACAAAAAAATTACTTTGAAAAATTCAGAATTTATAGGACAAAAAGTAGGTCAAATACACGTAGATATTATGCAAGTAAATATAACTTGACAATAACAATTCTATCAATAGTAGCTTCTAGTATTCATCTTAATAAGAGTGTATGACAATCATCTTGAATAAACTGTAAAACACACCAATACGTATTTTTGTTTTAACCAGTGTCCTCAAAACAATCAAACTTACATGTCTTTCAGGACAAGGGTTAGATCCTGTATATTTGCAGAAAATGGAATCAACTGTATTACGAAATAATACTAAGTCTACAGAGCCAAATAAATAAAAATACTATAAACTCATTTTGAAAATATGATACTTTGAATTAACACTTCAGTGTTGATAAGACTGGAAAAATTATTAAGTACAGTATTAGCAAATGCTGAAATTCCAAGTGTTCAACTACTAAATGCTAACTGCAGTTTGCAAATGACCTTGTGAATAATAAATTACATCTATAAAATACTCACAAACAATCACTTTCACCAGTTTTGACTCCCCTAATCCAATTTTGCCATTCCTGCCACAAAAATTGCACAAGACAGCAAACTGAGGTGCAATTGTTTTCCTCAACACATTTCGTGTAGTCCGAGCAACTGTCTCTCCTCCAACACGTCCAAGGTACCGGACCTGAAAAATAAAACACATCTCTTTATAATACTGTATTAAAATCAATAAGAGTAAAAATAACCAAAGTATTCAGGCAGAATTATGATGTACTTCGGTTTATAACTGTTTATTCACACTAACACCTAAAGGGAATTTCCCATCTAGTAATATGTACAGTATAAACAATTTTCAGTATAACATGCAAAATTTCAAACTATCTTCATAAACCATGTAACGAGATTTCACTGAAATTAAATAAACGTAGGGATAAAAAAAGTTAAAGGTTAGAAGATTCATAAAAACTGCCTTTACTGTTTATTGCAAATTTAATGCCTGCTGACCAGGACAACTTCCTTAAGGTTCTTATCTACTTCCACTCAAAATGTGTTGCAATTATGTTATGATGAAACTAGTCAACATACTTTACATGTGTATGTCTATGAAAAGAACATATGATTCAAAAAATGCTTCTATCAATTTAAAAATTAGGATAGTTTATTAGAAATACAATTTTCGGGCACTTCAAAATGGTTAAAACAAACCTTTTCAGACAGCCGTATCTAAGGAAACACAAACCTTGATTCGAAAAACGCCCTGACAGAACCATGGTTTAGACTAACTATGTATTATTTTCATTATTAAAATGGCTTTAAGTCCCATAGGAACACGCAGAGACGATATTGCGTTGCAGTTGCTGTTTACAGACTGTTTTGTCAGAAGCGAAACCTTACCTGAAATAGATTATATCACCAGCAAACCAAAGACTTTTTTCAAGCAATCAGCTAAGAAAAACGTTACTGAAATCAGCAAAAAACAACCCACTACTAAATAATTTTATTACAATTGGAAATAGAAAAGGTTTTTAGAGATTGTAAGCTTAAGTTCATAAAAACTATTGAACCCAGATCTTGCATGAAAACAAGCTATAAACACACGCAAAAGGTAAACAAATATAAATGTGCTTACCCTCCAAATAGCAACTCATAAATACAGACTCATAACATCAGCACTTAAGTGGGCGTATGGAACTGTGCCAGACAGTATGACAACTGCATCAAATAGCTTTTGGAATAAATAAAACATATGTTTTAAAATTAACATGTAGAATAGTTTCATCAAAAAATGTATTTACAAACATATTGCAGCACACTACAAGTGCATAATAGACTGTAGCATTACGAGTTTTACTGTACAAATAAGCAGCTGGCAGGTACCAAGCAGTGGGCAGAAAGAGGCATGAGTGGCGAGGAAGTGAAGGGTTTTTCTGAGAGTTTTCAGGTACCTCTTGTCAATGAGAGATTGTTTGTATCTTCTTAAACGTTCTAGGTGCACAGGAGCAGGAGGAAACCTGAGACTAGTAATATGTAGTCATGTTACACATGTAATTGTTCTCTTTGATGTATTGGTATTAAGTCTTTAAAGTTAAGTTACAAAAAACCACTAAAATTAAAAAAATTTCCAAGGCAAGGAACACACCCCCACCGGCTATTTTAAAGGGTGCTGGCAAATCTATTATAATCTTCCAGGTTAAACACATCACTCACAACCAATAATCCCCCACACCATCCCTTAATAACAAATATTGGCTGCAACAATGTTAACTACTGCTTCCTGATCATGATAAATATAAAAAATGTAACAAGTAAACCACAATTACTGTACTACCAGAGTATGTTTTTGCCTGGTTACATTAGCATGTCCAAGATTTTAACATATTGAACGAAATATGTTAAAAATATATATATTGTACGTAGATAAATTTAAATAAAAGTGACACACAAAATATTTATTGCTAGGTCTCAACCAGTCATTTTTGTCGCCCTGAAATTTCACAGTATTGCTTACATCATGATTTCTTTTATCAGCATACTGGATAAGAGACTACAAACAGGCCCCCAAAATTTCGTGGACAGCCCTGGTCAAAATGTTCACTAGTTTTTTATGCAAGATTTCTACGTTTGCCGGTCACAGTTCTACAACATAATTTTTATTAAATGTTAAATAAATGCCAAAGACATTTTTTATCTGTTTCATTACTGTAAGTTGTATGATTATATTTTTATAATTGTTCCTTTCTTTGAAGTAAGATATTTTAAAAGATTTTGAACTTGAGGAAAACAAACTTCAGTCAAGACCATTTCCTACTAATGCTTTTCTTCAGATTTAGAATGTGTTATTGATGGTCATGTTTTAAAAGACTGGAACTCCTATGCAGTTTGATGAAAATTTTGTTATAGATGTGTTAGTTTTTAGTTATGTTATCTAAAATTAATTTACATGACCAAATTTTTATTAATTCAAGTTACACGTGAAACTAAAATTTAAGGTTGTTAGTCTTTAGATTAATTTTTTCATTGTTTAGAGTAAGAGTCTCCAATAACATTTCATAGGATATCGTTTACAAAATCAGATTTAAAAACTCACCGTAATTGTAGAGAAATTTTTCATGACCACAACTAGAAAAACATGGAGCTAAAATATAAGTATTTTGAATAATAATGCTCAACAAAAATAGAAACACTTTAGGAAGTATGAATTTATACCATCTAATTCAAGAAAGTCCTTACCTTGCACACAAATTGTGTTATAGCATTTCACAATTTCTTTTCTTCACCACCCCTCCCCCCTCCCCTAAGCACTTACCACTTAACTTACTCCCATTACGTTTACAGTAAGAACTCTGTTATAACATTTCCACATACTGTAAAACATTTTCCTGCTTAAAACCCCATTATTTCATGGTCCCATTGATTTCCCATAAAGCACAATGCTTTAATTTCCTGCCTATAACAACACTGGTATTTCTCACTTCCTGCATATAACATTATTTTTGCTCAGGTAATACACATTACTCTGGCAAGATTTTTCTTAAAAGTAACATTTTACATGTAGTAACAAAGCAGTAGCCTAATAGAAACTGTGGAAAACTGATGAGGAAGTCACTCTTTTACTTAATTTTTATATAATATTTTCTCCACAAATCGGTTAACTTTTTGAGTGATTATAAATTGTAAAACCATTTTGTGCAATATGCAATATTTTTTTGAAATTATTGATTTCTGCTTACAATATTTATTTTCTAAGATTACCTGAAAAATGCTATAACAGGGTTCTACATTATCTACAAACATAAAAAAACTGCAAACAATATTTTTTTGTAAGTACAGTAATATGAAATATAGCACACACATAAGGAACAGAATTTTGCTACCCATAAAACCAGTTTTTTTTCTTCCCTGTTATAACTCCAAAATTGCTATCCATATTCTTACAACATAAAAAAAGCATGTGTTGGCCATTAGTGCATACTATCCAAAAATAATATTGCAGGTTCTCATAGAAAGAAAAATATCATGACTACACTGCAAACTAGTTTGGTTGGGCATAGTAATCTGAACCTTATCCCTCATCTTCCTGCCTTAAACATAAAAATTTAAAGTTACATCTGATACCTTCTTTGCTTCTTTAAAAACAAATAAGAGAGAAAAAATATTATTTGGAAACTGCCTGAGCCCTACAGCTTACCTTCAATTAGACGGACGACTCCCTCTCCCCTTAATACATCCCCCCCGCCATCCAAAAATTGAAGCCTTGGACAAACCACTTTAACTGGTGACTAACTACCCTTAAATAACTTAAGACTAAATTGTGGATCAGAATGAACTTGATTTATGCTAGTAAAAATTGAAAGAAATCTCACCATAGCATTATATACAGAATTGTTCTCTAGTGCAAATTCAACTTGTTCCAATTCCTCTTTGCATTTGACTGGTATAAGATGTTTAATATCATTTTCACTGGCTTCATCATTGACAATATTATTTACATTTCTGTTAACGATCACCTCAAGAACAGCAGCATTGTGCTGCGACTGCCTTCTCACATCCTCCATTATGGAGATGAGCCTGTGAAGAAGGTCTGAAACAAAAGACAAAATGTTCAAAATCAATTGAATGATATTCATGTAATTTAGAAAACTCAGATATACCACATAATAATACTATCACAAGGCATAGGCCTATTTTGTTGTACATACCTGCATTGCTTGTGATATTGGTTAGACCTCCTACTTCTGTTTGTGACATCTGTGTTAATTGACTAGTCCTTGATGAATTGACAAGCACTGAATGGACTCCTAAAAATCAAAAGAGAATGTAAACAATTGATTTCAATAAAATTGTGTAGGTCTTACACGTTCATACCTGCCAACCTCAAGTATGATCTTTGAAAGAACTGTGCAATGGGAGTGCATGACTGGATTTGTTTGTATGGAGCAGAGCAGAGCTCTATCAACCCGCATTAAAGAACATAAAAACAATTGCAAAAAAGGCGAAACCCAAAAATCCAGACTGGCCGAACATGCATGGGAAAATAGCCACAAAATCCTTTGGGAAGAATCTAAACCACTTACACAGGAAACTGACAAAATTAAAAGAAAAATAAAAGAATCAGCCTATATTATCAGCAATAGTAATATTTT
>PNEQ01055220.1:0-11845 GCA_003012365.1 Medauroidea extradentata
TAATTGTGTGCATAACTAATTGTGTTGTGAGAGTTCTAGTTGATTACTGTTTTGTGTATTTCGTAGCTTTGTGAGCTATTAAATCCAGTACTTAATTTAACTCTTTTATTTGTAATTATAAGACCTCTATCCCAAAGAACTCATGGGAATTGCCCACATATAAAGTTTGTGCTCTCAAACTTGTAACAATATTTTACTATAAGCCACTTCTCCTTACGCGAAGTTACACACACATTTACATATAAATCTTAACCTTAGACATACTTTAGTCTACATTTCAATTACGTCTACATATATAATTTCATATCTGCTTGTCTACATTGTGTTGGGAAGCATTCTATCAACACTACTTGCTACAGTATACAGTGAATGAGATCTGTGTAGCAATATGCTATACAATACAGTACAATATACCCTTCAGAATACTGAAAATCTTTTTACAATTTTAAATAGTTTTGTTTGATTTTTATATATTTTATATACATTTTCACGTTATGCCGGTTGACCGTACTGTTGACATGGAACGTCGCTTTATCACTAAACACCAGCTTTGAGATGAAGGCATCGCCAACCTCATTCAAGTCAAAAATGTCCACACATGAATCAGGCCTTAGAACTTTGTCCCTTTCAGTAAGAGCCTGCACAAGCTGTAATCTGTGTGGTTTGTACAGCAATCGCTTCTGCAACACTCTCCACGCAGTCAATTCGGGAGTCTCATTTCCCAGTTAGCTCATCGAGTTGATTTTCGTGGACTGCGCGTGAACGCTTGCTGAATCTGTTGTACATTGTTGTCTGACACACGCGGCTGCCCGGAACTTTTGCTTCTGCGCAGGCAACCTTTGTCACGAAACTTACGAAACCACCATAGGATAGTCCACCTATCAGGTGAGCATCCGTATTTGCGACGGAATTAGCATTGAACAATCGTCACGAGTGTGTGTGTGTGTGTACGCATGCGCGGGTGGGTGCATGTATATCTATATCAAATAGGTGGTCTATTCAAATTGAGTCAGTAGAATAATGCAAAGAGGATGCATCAGATCAAAACACTTTAAAAAAAAAAAAAAAAAAACTAAATCTGTTCAATTGGAAGGGGGCCAACCAGTAAATTAAATGAGGCTCTCCCCCACCCCCTGGGATTGCAATTATTGCAGAATTGGATTTTTTAATTGCGTCCTATAAATATACACATATGTTTGCTGTAACACAATTGTTTTAAGTTGTTGGTGACACTGCAATCATAAAAAAAAAGGATCATAAACCCTTGCGTGTGATTGGAAAGTTAAAGTACCGGTAGATGCCTATTGTAGACACATGTTGAGTGACTACAGTTGACTTCACATCCCATATCTGACAGAGCAGCCAAATGTCAAAACTGGAATCATAATTTTTAATAGATTTAACATGTAACTGTAGGTTTTCACTGAAACAGTTGTTATTTTCATTTGTGATACACAGTGTTGATTATTTGCATAAATTGTTATATTATTCACGAACGGCGACACAGACGTAGTAGGTTTGTTTTCCTGGGGTGGTTGTGTGTACATGTAAAATCTTAGGTATTGACAATCAGGGGTGCAGAATATGTCCGATCAAGGGAACGAGGTTCGGGGGAAATCAGAATACCTTAGGGGGAATATTTGTTGAGAAAAAAATCAGTATCTGTATGTACCCATAAATGAGCTAATGCACTCACATACAAGCCATGCTGTCACATATTGTCCTTCATTAAGCTCTTAATGATTATTATTAATTTATAACATAGTCAAATTGATCCAACACCATTCCAGAACGGCCGTCCAGGGCGATCCTGGTACCAAGGCTTCCTCAAGCACCACCCTGAGATCATTATCAGGACACCCCAAAAACCTGACTGCCAGTCATGCTGCTATCACAAAGCTATGCCTTGTATCTTGGTTTCAAGAGGTTGACAGCTACATGAAAAGAAAATAGATTATAGACATCTTAAATGACTCACGGCGTATTTATAACGCAGACGAGACTGCCTTTGTCTTGAACCCTAAAGGTTCGGGGTACTCGCTGAAACTGGAACTGTTTACCAGAAAGTTAATAGCAATGACAAGGAATCTCTCACTGTACTAATAAACACAAATGCTACAGGTGAAGTGTGCCCACTGCTTGTATGTTTTAAATATGAGAGATTCTCCCAAGATACTGTGTATTCCATGCCTTCAGGATGGGGACTGCGAAAGTCAGAAATGGGTGGATGACAGGTCCAGTATTTTATGAATAGGCCTATGTTATCAACAATGAACTGGTGCTGTGCCCTCAGTTTACGTTGGGGCCCTTTCTTAAACTGTTTGAACCCTATTGTCTAATTCTGGCATGATATCAAATGGGACTCTGTGTTTGAAAGCGTGTAAGGACACTTTGCCATGCATCTAAATCTTTTGACTCTCTTCGGCTTCCTCCCTTCGCCTTCCTCCTTTCCCGTTGCCTAGGCCGGCCACCTAGCTCTCGAGGTCAGTTGGATCCTGGTCGCCCTTCTGCGCACTTCTTTCTCATTCGCGCTCGTCGGGGCCTCGTCGGCAGTTCTGTGCTATGTTGGTGAGTTAGTTTTCCTTGGTTGGGTTCGTTGGAGTTTTGTATTTGGGCCTTTTGCCCTCTCATCTCTGCCGAGTGCTTTCTCTGTTGTTAGCGAAGTAAGTGATTCGGGAGCCGAAGGGGAGCCAGCGGGTTGCTAGCCCTATTTAACCCATATGGGCTTTAGACCATTTGATTGACAATCCTTTTGTTTGTGTTTTTCGAATGGACTCAATGGCCCTTATGGCATATCTCATCTTGAGTATTTTTAACTTGTTAAAACTATGTACAAGCAAGCCTGGTTTTAATAAAACCTTGTTGTGTGCCTTGAATTCCCGCTTGTGTTTACCGGTATCACTTTCTTGAATTTTGCTTCCCTCGGTATTCGAACCCGTCGTTATGTATACCTTGATGGTACAAATTCTGTATGACTGCTCGGGTTTTAATCCCGAGTGGATGTGCTTGTTGTTGGTTATGCCCTATTTGTTTGTCGTTCTTGTTAAGGTATTTTTGTTTGTTATTTGGCGGTTAACGTTTTGAAAGTACGGCTCACGAAAACCGAAGCAGTAGCTTTGTGTATACTATGGGTTGTTTGGAGTTACGGGAGTATCTGCGCGAATTGGGTGTGGAGTTTGATACTAGTGAGAATGTGACGGCACTTAGAATTCATGCTCTGTCGTATGTGAATTGTTTGTGTCAGGTTGAATATGCCTCCCTCTGTTGATGGTCCTGTTACAGCGACACAAACAATGCTTATTTCTCATTTATCCCAAATTCCCGTGCTCAGTGTTAATTGAGCCCGAGGGGGTGTTGCATTTCTTGGTGTCAATAGATCAGATGGCTGGGTTGTTTTCTGGTGTACCATAATCCCAGTTTCTTATTTGTTTGTTGGCGCATGTTTCAGGGTATGTGGCGGTTATGTTGGACCAAGTTGTGTGTGATGAAGGGAGGTATGATGCCTTTACGACGAGGCTGTTCGCTCATGCAGGTTCTTCTACAGTTTGGGCGAGTCTTAAGCGACGCTTCGTGGATCGTTTTCAGCTATATGACGAAACTGTGCATGGATTTGTGCAGGATGTTTTAGGGTATGCGCAAGCTATGAATATGTCTCGTTCTGAAGCAAAGCTAGTTGGCACCATAATTGAACATCTTTCGCCCGAAGGCCCGAAGACATAGGTTTGTTCGTCCTGCTCTGAAAACTTGCGTTCTTTGGCCTTGGAACTGCAACGAGAGCTAAATCTTGAGATGGAGTTCTACTGATCTACAGTATCCCCTTCTGTTGGCCCGTTTATGCATGGTGATGTGATTAGGGGTCAGCCACGGCAGAGTGTGTCATGTGGGGCTACTGGTGTGGGCACTGTACCTTTGGCTGCGTTGTCTGCACTCTGTGTTGCGGAAAAACGTCGGCAAGCTGATGAGCAGTTTTCTTTGTCGTCGCCCCCTTTGGCCTCTGAGCTCCAGGTGCAGTGTAGAAATTGTGCCGAGTTGGGGCATTATGCTGTGCGTTGCACTAAGCCACGGGTTTCTCGAGAGCAGTTGCTTTGTTTTCATTGCGGAAAACCTGGCCATTTTTGATTTTTTTGTCCGGGACACTAAATGCCGCCTTTCGTGATCACGCTACGAAAAAGGGAGGGGGGGGGCGTGAGACATAATTTCCCACGCTGTCTGATTGTTTCGTGTCTTTGATTTGTCATGGAATGAGACGTGCCGCTTTGGTTGATACTGGGGCTTCGCACTTGTTTGTGCATACAGGTTTTTTGATTGAATTATTGAACTTGCATCCTCCTCATTTATCGTCACGCGTTGATTGCTCGTTGATCATGTTAACATGCATAGCCAATGGCCACATGTTGAAATGTGAATGTGCAGTAGATCTGCACGTGAAAATTGACCTGTTCTCTTGGACATATCGATTTTGGGTCATGTCTGATTTGATTGCTGATGTAATTTTGGGGGTTGATTTCCTTACCCTTGTTCGCACAGTTGTGGATGTCAATGCTCATTGTTTATATTTTTAATTTGTTCCTCAATATTCCTGCCCCTCAGTTTCACATGTCAGTCGTTCTCCGACCCTGTTAGGCCGTGTTGCCGAAGTTGAAGATGCTCATTTTCAAGCCCTGCAGGCCATTTTGACGGAATTTCAGGATGTTACTACGCCCAAGATTGGGAAGTGTGGCGTACTCCCTTACCGTTTTTCTGTAACCGATGATGTTCCGGTTCGGTTACCTTATTACACCTACAATCCGCATAAGCTGGCTATTATGTGTAATATTGTGGATAAGTTGTTGCAAGAGGATCTGATCTCTCCGTCCACGTCAGACTATGCATCGCCCACCTTCCTTGTGAAGAAAGGGGGAGGGGCTGGATACCGTCTTGTCACAGACATGGGTGATGAAAATCAGAAAATGCATTTGGATCCCTTTCCTGCACCTACGGTTGACTCTGCGTTGCAGCATTCAGGTAAGGCGAGTGTTTTCTAAATAATTGATCTGAATTCTAGTTTTCACCAATGTCTTTTACATCCTGATTGTCGCAAATATACTTCCTTTCGTATACAATGGGCCCAATACGAGTTTAATCGTATCCCGATGGACGCGTCTTTTGGGATGCAAGCCTTGTCGCGTATATTGGATTTTGTATTGTCTGATGTCAAATTTAAGTTTGTTTATAACTATATTGACGATATCATAGTGTACAGTGATACCTTCGAGGACCACCTTGAAAATCTTCGTGAGGTGCTGAGTCGATGGCGCCAAACTGGTTTAACTGGCAACCCTAATAAGGTGGCGTAAGCTGCGTCGTCCGTGAAATTTCTTGGTTATGTTGTATTGGGAGGAAAATTGATTACGGACACTAGTCGCGTGAGCCCGATCATCAACTTTCCGCGCCCTAAGTTGGTCAAAGGTGTGTCCCGTTTCATAGGGTTGTTAAGGTATTATCCACGGTTTATTCTGCTTTTTGCGGAATTTGCTGCCCCTTTAAATGCTTTAAAACGTAAAAATGTCCCTTTTGTTTGGGGTGAGGAACAAGAGCGCAGTTCTGTCGTCCTTAAAGCCACTTTGGCTGACACTCCGGTGCTTGCTTTGGCAGATTTCGATCATAGGTTTGTGTTGCATGTTTACACGTCAAGTGTTGCGTTAGGTGCCGCCCATGGGCAGTGGTGCGATGGTAAGGTTTCACCGGTGGCCTTTGCCAGCCGTACCCTGACTGAGGCGGAACGTTGCTTAAGTGCTTTCGAAAAGGAAGCTTTGGCTTGTGTGAGGGGTACGGGGAAGTTTGAGTCCTTTCGTAGTGCTGCTGAATTCGATCTGTGCACGGACAATCAAGCTGTTTCCTGGTTGTTGGGACATGCCAATGATTTTGGGAAGCTCAGTCGACTGGCGTTACGTTTATTGAAATTCAAGTTCGTAACTGGGGCTAGTAATGTGGTGGCGGACGCGCTTTTCCGCACTACTGCCACGAAGATTATGAGTGTGACCCTGAGGACCTTTCCGCTCGTTGTAGCGCTTTTACCACAAGTCCTTCCTTTTATAAACGACTGCAAGATGCCAAGCCAGCGATCCTGAGTGCTGTGATATTGTGACGCAAGTGGCCCAAGGAGAAGAACTACCCTACCGAATGATCGACGGCCTGGTAGGCTACATTATGTTGGGCGCTGTAATAAGTTGAAGAAATTGGTTGTTCTGTCTGCTTACAGAGCAGAGCTGTTGAATTATTTTCACGCCTCTCCTTTCGGAGGTCATTCGGGACGTGCGAGAACTTTGTCAAAATTGAGTTTGTGATTCTTTTGGCATGGTGTTTATCGAGATGTGCGAGGTTTTGTCTGCCGTTGTGTGTTGTGTCAGTAGGCGAAAGCTCCAAGTAGTACTAAAGTCGGTTTGTACTCGGTGGATCAGGCGGAGTGTGCTTGAGAAACCATGCACTGCGATGTATTTGGCCCCCTGACTCGGTCTTTGAAGGGAAATATGTATGTGATAATCCTGATTGATACCTTTTCTAAATTTATGTTTCTCATTGCTGTGCGTAATGTAAAAAGTTCTACTATTGTGCTGTCTTTGACCGAGCGTGTGTGGTGTTCCTTCGGACCTCCCGTTAATCTGGTGATGGACAATGCTCATTTCCGTTCAACTGTTTTTAAGGACGTGTTTCAGATGGGCGCTCAATCACTACAACTCCAGTCCTTATTACCCTTGTTGAGAGGTTCAACAGGAACCTCAAGGTAACTTTGTTAGCTTTGTACCATTCTCAACAGCGTGATTGGGATGTAGATTTGGACCTCATCAACATTGGCTTTAATTCTGCTACCCATGGAGCTACGAAGAATACCCCGGTCAAGGTTATATTCGGAAAAGATTTGATGCCCAGTGAGCAGCTGGAAAGTTTCAGGTGGGTCAAATGGTCTTCTGCCCTTCCTTCGTTTTGCTGTCCCGAGCAAAGGATGTTTCCAGTAAGTTAATACTTCCTTACTCTGGGCCCTTTATGATAGTTAAGATGTTGGGCCCTAACACTGTTTTACTGCAGGACCCTGTTTCGTGGCGAATATTTCGGAAAGCGCAAGTGTCTCACTTAAAATAGGCAATCTGTTGGTAGCATGATCTCCAACTCATCCGGATCGTGCGTGCACTTTTCCTTCCCCGGCGAGCGCGATAGTGCATCCACGAGCTCATTCTCCACTCAGGCAATGTGTTCGATGACGAAATCAAACCCCTGCATTAGCATTGACCAGCGAGTGAGCTTGCTCTGGTACTCCCACATCTGGTGTAGTCAGACAAGGTTGTGGTTGTCCGTCCTAAGCGTGAATCTTTGGTACTATAGGTACTGCCTGTATCGCTTGAACGCCCACGTGATGGCAAGGTACTCTTATTCATTGATGTCGTAACAGCCCAGTTTAGCACCGTAATCGATGATGCACCTCTCCCCACAGTCGTCGAGCTGGTACATGACTGCGCTAATGTCGTCCTGGCTGGCGTGCGTCTGAACGTACACGTGGCGTGCGGAGTTAAAGCGCGCAAGTGGCTTACATGTACGATACTGCGCCTCAATCTGTCTGAAGGCGTGTTCAGAGGCATCTGTCCAGCGATATTTCAGTTGTGTTGACAAGAGTTCGTTGAGGGGTGCGGTGATGTTTGCAAAATTTTGAATGTATTGCCATAGACAGTTTATGAGACCGAAAAACTTTCTGAGTTGTTTGTGCGTAACAGGTGTAGGCCATTCGTCAATGAGGTGTAGGTGTTCTTCACTGGGCCTATTGCCATGTTCGTTTACAACGTGACCTAGGCAATCTAGCTCAGTCTTGCCTATGTGGCTCTTATGGTTAGCGCATGTGAGGTTGGCAACAGCGAAATGTTCCAATACCATATCTAGGTGGCAAATGTGTTCCTTCCAGCTGTTTGACCATACAACAACATCGTTGAGATACGCAGTGGCGAACTTCCCAGTATAGCCATCTAGCCCATGCACCATCATAGCCTGGAAACTCGCTGGTGTGATCTTGAGGCCAAAAGGCATGGCGCAGAACTGGTATTGGTTACCGTCAAGAGTTGTGAAGGCTGTTTTGTGTCTGTCGGCTGGCAACACTGGGACTTGCCAGTACCCTGACCTGAGGTCGAATGTTGACATGACTTTGGTGAGTCGAGTAGGCTAAGTGCGCTGTTGAAATTTATGACAAGTGGAGCAGATGATTTGGTGATTTGATTGACGGGGCATAGATCGACACAAAAATGCCAAGTACTGTCTTTCTTGAGTGTGAGGGTGATGGCAGAATTATAGTTACTCTCAAAAGGTTAAATAACACAGTCAGACAACATCTCACTAACCTGCTGTTCATTGGCGCTGTGTTGTTGCTGGTGGTAGTCCCGTAGCAGCACATAGACAGAATCGTCGTGCGTGGTGGGTATCGGGTGCACGGTGAAGGAGGTGCAGTGCAGCGGGTTGGCGGCGGCGAACACTGCCTGCTGCTCATCCAAGATGCGCCATACTGCTGCCTAATGTTCTGGCATGACTGCATGATCGAACACTGCGAGGTTAACAGGTGGTGTCGTAATTGGTTGGTGATAGCCGAGGTGGTACACGGTCTTCCGTTGTTGTTTACCAAAATGAATGCGGTCACGGGATAACTCAATCACTACTTCTTGCTCAACAACCCACGGTAGACCTAAGATCACATTTTCGCGTAGGTTATTCACGACTAATACAGGCACTGAGGTCGACTCGTCCCGGATTGCAATTGCAATGTTTACACTCGTGGCGCCGGCCACTTACCCGGTTACGTCCTGCGCAGCTAGTTGCAAAATCTGGCCGCACATGTTAAGAACCCTAGAGGGATGAAATTGGCATTAATAAAAATTGTGTGAAGCAGCTGTACTGACCAAAGCAACTGTTTGTTTATTATTTACGGTCACTGGTATGCGGAGCAAGCTGCAATAATTATGACGGTAATGATAAATCTGGCCTAAATACACATGTTCGGGGCTGTCATTGATACTATTGTTTAGGTGATTTTTTTCACTGTAAAGGAATGGTGATTTGAAAAATCACAGGTACTGTTGTTTTGGTTATCATGGTTAGACTTACTTATTTTGTCTGTGTTGGGAGTGCCAGTGGAACAGCTGACCCAAGCAGTAGTGATCGTGCTCGGGGTCGGTCGCAGTGACGTAGTGTCATTTCCCAGGGTGCTAGGTACGTTGTCGCCGGTGTTGCGCACTGGGGTGCTCACAGCTTCCGTGGAAGTGGGTGGTGCTGGCCCGGTCCATGTTTTGGTCGGCGGCGCTCTCATCCCTTGCCCATCTTGCCCCTGTGCCGTGCTACTGCTGCTTTGGTGGTAGCGGTTCACTTTTTGTATGTCAAGAGCCACTTCGGCCGTGGTGCGGATTAAATTCTCCATGCCGTTGTGAATAGATGGACTGAGCGCGGAGTGGTATTACAGCCTTACTGTCTGGAGAACTGCCTCAAACAGCCTGCCGTAACGTCACTCGGGTAGAAGAGGGTTATAAGGTTCACCTTCCATCGGATGAATGTTTCTAGGTCCTCCTGTCAACGCTGGTGTTCTGTGAAGATGTTGAGTTGTGTCTGTAGTGCTGTGAGGGTATTTGCATAATGCTTAGTGAACTTGTTGACAAATTGCTCCCTCGTCATGTTATACTGCATTACCATCTGCCACCAGGTGCGTGCGTCACCTTGGAGCTGGTCACCTATGAGGCTCGGCCATTCCTGTTCGGTTACATGGTACTTCTGTAGACATTGGACTTAGGCTTCTGAAAGACCTGGTAGTGTCGGGAACTTTGGCGGTGTGTTGTAGTGGTAACGGGTCGCACTTGGTTCTGTGATGGTTGGCAACACTTTGGGGATCGTACGTGGCTGCGCTAACTGTATTACGTTCGGCGCTGTTGGTAGCAGCACTGTTGTGTTGTTTGGGTGGCGCCCAAGTGACTTGCTCTCGTCGTTGCGTGCTTCAATGTGCTGTTATTTACATTGGTGGTGGCGTTTGTGACGCAATCTCGACATTAGTAGAAACCCCTGCGAAATAGGTCCCACTCCTCTGTTGTCATGCACGTAATGTGGCAACATCGGTAGCATTCACGGCATGTGGATTGATCACCTTGAGGTAGCTCATAGTTTGGGAAGTAACAGGTGTCCCGTGGCATTGATTAGATTAGATTAGATTTGTTATTTTGGCCATTAAGCATTACAAGCAATAGACGTCTTCGATTCGTTAGCTAGACCTATGCGCACCACAAGTTGCACAATGCTACACTTGACGCATGTCAGTTGCGTCAGCTGTAAAATCTTTAACACTCGCCCCCAATTTTCTATACTTGCTATCTTAACCATAAGTCTTAGCCATGGTCATAACTTATATGACCCTGGTCTTAGCATGCGCCTGCCCATTACCCATTAGCGGGTTGCCGTTTATTTTAGCTCGTAAGATTGTTAAGTCACAGACTTTATTCGTAAAGCCAAAATTACTTACGTTAATATGTTCCAGTGTTTATCCAATGTGTATTTTCATGGTAGAATTGTATAACGCAACTTTCTTAACCTTCAACGAATGTTTGTTTATAAATACGGCCGAGCGCCAAACCAGGGCCATCTTCCGTTATCCACTGATTTCACTGATATAACTGACAGTTTCCCAGTGTCCGTGAACAATAAGGGAACAGCGTCAGTAATCAGCAAAATATTTTCACTGTCAGTAAATATATAATATTGGAACATTAAGGGCCGTACTTATAAACGTCATCCGAAGGCTTGCTGACAAGCCCCTTGCCTTTATTCGCGCAGCAGTTCGCTGGCGATCTTCCACCCTTCCTACACTATAGTTGTCTGCCGATGGATCGCCAGGAGATCGTCGGCTGAATGGGAGTTGGATGGTTCTCCTTCATAAAATTTGCCAACACAGCCTCATTTTTAGCAGCGAACATATACTCAAGTGCTCAAAGACCACTGTTATGAACACATCCACGATGTACATATAATGGTGACTTGAGTCTAGGTCCCTGGTCTAGGTACTGGACCGGTTAAATAGCTTCGGAAATGTTCGGGTGCGTTCGGCTTTCGCATCCCCACTCTCGTTTCACGTCAGACACGTCACAAGCGACTCGCTGCCTGTTTTCTCCTTCCCCCTACTTCCGCCCTTTGTCCCTGTTTACGGTGCCAAGCAACGCGCAGGTGAAGTACGTTGACTATGCACTGCAATACTTGCATTATAAAAGTATTAATGTATAATATTAAGCTACAATCAGTCAAGCAAGTACTGACTATAAAAAAATTTTGCGGTATAATTATACATTCACAGTTTAATTGCTATGTTTGTACTACAGCGTAAAAATTCATTTCCCGTTATAAGATATGTGTGGGAGTACAAAATCGCAAGGATATGGGACAAATGCAAGTAAAAATAAATATTTAAAAGTACGATGATAAACAACACGATCATAAATACAATGAAATGTATACGGTCTACATGAACTTATTCTTAAATACATAGGCGAACATGTTTGGAGTACAGAGATATACAAATTAATTACGTGCCACAGTGCACATGAAAGATCATGCAAGACATTAAGATATCATGTTCGTTTTACAACATAAACACAGTACAGTGGTACGGAAAACATGAAGGAAAAAAAAGTATTTGCGTGAGTGTATAGTAACACAGTATAGAAATTCGTTCAAAAAGTTTCCGAGTAGAAGGTGTGAGTATGCAGGATTGACTTAAGTTTATTTATTTTTGTTAAACATAGCACTTGTGTTCTTGTGGCAGAGAAAAACAAATAAAATCTCTCACTTCGCACAAATAATT
>PNEQ01055221.1:0-11780 GCA_003012365.1 Medauroidea extradentata
AAAAAAAAAAAAAAAAAAAAAAAAAAAAAAAAAAAAAAAAAAAAAAAAAAAAAAAAAAAAAAAAAAAAAAAAAAAAAAAAAAAAAAAAAAAAAAAAAAACGAAAGACAAAAAATGAGAAAACAAGCCTAGTTCGGCTGTAGTCAACACATTCATAAACCAAAACAACAGAATATGAATTAGGCAATAACAATTAAATTAAATTAATAAAATAAACATCCAAAAATAAAAGTCGAAAATCAAACCAAATCGTGTGTAAAATCTCAGGGCATCATAATTACGATAAGCACAGATAATACTGACATGAAGACAATGTCAGACACAAAACATAATAACGGCGACATCACAGACAACAGACCAGACGATACAACGATAAAGACACAAAAGTACACAGTAGATTTTCTTAAGACAAACTCACGCCGTTTCGGGAGCTGGCATCTGCTCCCGTCATCAGATGTCAGCTCCTGAAACATCATGAAAAGTCAGTCATAAGAAATCTACTGTGTTCTTTTGTGTCTTCATAGTTGTCGTCGTAATTCTGTTTTGTGTGCAACATCGTCTTCATCTCAGTATTATTTGTGCTTGTCTTAATTGTGGTGTCCTGAACTTTTACAGATTTTTTTTTTTTTTTTTTTTCAATTTTTATTTTTGGATATTTATTCTGTTTTTCTTTATTTATGTTAACTAATTCCTAATGGGACATTTCATGTTCTGTTTATTTGGTTTATGGATGTGTTGAGTAAAGCCAAACTATACTTGTTTTCTCATTTTTTTGTTTTTCGTTAAATTTTTTTAGACTCATATTAGATTTCTTGGAAGCCATAATATTGCAATGATGTTCGTCCACAATATTACAGTACGTTATTCTGTCCCATTGCAAGAAACATTCAAAGACACTATTGATAACATTTTAAAAAACATTGAAGACATACATAAGAAAGATTTCAAGTCATTATTTTTTGGCATTTCACTTGATGGGCAACTCCTCACTGTTTTTGTTTTTCTTATACCACGTTATTTTCCAATTACAAAAATTTCAATTTTACATAAATCATTAAATTTATGAATTACAGATTCAATGAATAAAATTATAAAAGTTTACTCAAATACAATTTTGAAGTGAATAGTTTTGTAATATACTTTAAAATGCATTAATATTTGCACTTAAAAAAAGATTCACTACGAAACACAGCAAAAAAAGGATTCATGCTTAAGGACCCTTAAAAACGGTGAATAAAAACTGCCAATTTTTGTGTTTAAAATGTTAAAAGCATTTTAAAAATTAAGTGTTAAAAGCTTTTGAACTATGTATAAATTAGTTAAAAGCAGTGAAAAAATGTTAAACGTGAAACTTTTTTTTTTTTTTTGCAATACTTTCCAAATTAACCAAAAAGTTTTAATTTTGCCTTATCATCATTAGTTTTTAATGTTTACACTGTATGACTGGTACTTACATAATACAAATTAAAATAATTAATATTTTTCATTACCAGACTACAAAAATATTGTATCCTCGTTTATGTTAAAACTATTTATCCTGAGTTCTCCAGTTTTTGAGTTTTAAAATTTTTCTCCCGTATTTCAAACCCTTACAGTATATGCAAAAATTAAACACTTTATTACAAAAAATATATGGTTAAATTCAGATACTTTGTCTCGCGTACCTACCCACACAGACAAGCTGTTGGTATTTATTCACTGATGGAATAGCTGAAAATTGTTTCCCAAAGTTTTAGCCATTTAAATTTGTGTTCCTACTCTTTGCGACACAGAGCAACTTCGCGATATTGCTGTTTCCAAACGGATCTGTCCACTGACTGATGTGTTTTGTTTATTTCTGCTACAAAAATCAACATTACAAATGCAACATCCTCAAAACACCAAAACAAAACACTAACATTAAATAAACAAACGTGCATTAAGTCACAGAGATATGTATTGCAACTCAGTATAGACTTTGAACTTTTTTGCAGCTACCGCTGCTCTTGTACGTATATCGCGATTGCGGTACCACGTGACCATGGGCGTGTGCAAGTTTGTAAGTTTTGAGTGCAAAATATGTTGAGGAATGAATATATATGTGTGAGTGTAATGGCCACAATCATGGCAAAACATGCCAAATGTAAATAGGTTTTTTACGTGGCCAAATGTGTGAAATAAACGTGAATGTCTGTGTGTTTTCAGTTTATCCGTTATTTATACCGCTGTACATACTTATTAGTGAAAAGGTTAAAATCAATTAAAACAACAAGTGTGGACTAATATCATTACAGTGAAATGATAATAAAACAAAATCAGAAATATCTGAAAGAAAAACGTTCACATTTTGACTATAGTACCTCGATTGTTTTGTGACAAAACATATGCCAAGGCATCTGAATTCGCATGAACCATCGCTTCAAAGGAAATTATCCTGAAATTCGTAGAAAACTTATAACTATGCCAAATTTTGCTTTATTTTGCAAGTCACCATTTTTAAGGTACTTTTATCATGCACAAACGAACGAGAGCTGTAACTACAGTACGAAATCAAATTGAGACTCACCCTGCTGCTAGCTGAGCAGACACCTCCACTGGTGGCAGCCACAGGTCTACCAATAGCTAGTAGCTACACATCATGGCAACAAAGGTGCGTGAAAACACAGCATGCACTACGGTCACAGTTCTCCTAGCAAGCAGACTGCAAGAGACAAGAGAGAGAACAAACGTAACACAATACTACAGCAATAGAACACAGACGATGCACACGTGCTTCGTGCCAGCGGTGTGTGCCACTCACCATCCTCGTCGAACGTGGCCAGGGTGAGCTTGCTCAGCTTGTTGCTGAGACAGGACTGCGGCTGCTCGCGCCTGTTGACAGTGGTCAGCGGCACGTGGGTATCTGTGGCACACAACACAACTGCACTGGTATACATACCACCTTGTTAGTGCAGCATAGTTGCAACAACTTACATTTCACAACAAAGACACTGTACAAGCCATTCACAGCCAAGTGCACACTTTTAACACATTTACGCTGGTTCTTTCACCTCAATGCATCTCCTTACAGCAGAAATCAAAACAACAGTGAACACTACTACAGGTAATTACTGTATTCAAGTGTAGAGAAGTTGGTTTCAGAAGGTAATTTCTGCATACTGTCTGACACGTATATTTATGTACTGTATTTATTTACTTATTCACTACCAAATTCAGCCATGAGCTGATTAATAGTTTGTACATGCTTATACATAAACAGAATGATTTAACATTATTGTTACAAAAATACATCTATTGAGTGCTAAAATAACTAAAAATTAATAATGGCTAGTTAACAAATAAAGTTGAAGGTAAATTTCATCTGACACAGTTGGTACGAGACATAACTGAATTATAGACTGAATTGATGGTTATGAGGGTGGGCGCCAGTGATACACCCCGGTATCACACTTCCAGACTCTATTATCCCAGGGGATGGGTGTTTTGATTGCGAGTCTAGTGATTGTCTCGTTCCACGTGTGGTGATGGTGTAGTTTTACTTATCTGCTGTGAACACAATTATATGTTAGGGGAGAATAGCATGAAAACCATATTATCCCTTTTCACCATGATTTATTACGTACTGAATACAGCGTGCCTGAATGAATTTTATGCTATTGTCAGTCCAAAGTGTGGTGGTGGAATGAAACTGTGCTCGTGCCTATATATGCTGTGTGAGTTGACTTAGGGTTGTGCGAAGTGCTCCCACGGCATTTGAAAATGCATCTCCCTATGGAACAGAGAACCGATGGCTGCTGTGATGGACCACGGTTTTGGTCGGGAAGCGGGCGTGGATGATGGATGTATGCTGCTGTTCCCAACTACGCAATCATATGGTCGAACCTATCCCCGAGGTATGCAATGGTACGGTGATGGTTGACACAATGACGACGATAGTGGTACTCGCTGATGAATGTGGCAGCACGCAAGAAATTAGATGCAACTTACGTGAATTGTATGCAAAATGATGCAGATGTATGAATGCCACTTTATTCACTCTACAACAATGGTAATGGCATTGTTGGTGATGAACACGTTGCTTCACAAAACCGACCGTAAAATATTAACTGATGTATGAAAATGATACATAATTACATTTCTGAATAATACAAACATGCCCTGACACGACTGAAAATTAAAAACACTGAATAATCTTCATCGACCTGCAGATGACTGCCGATTACAAAGTCCCTAGCCACGTGGAATAAACAAAGCGCACATGCTGTTTTAAATTAAAGTACCATTTACGGTAATAACGATTAAATGAAGCAGAATGGCACTTGCCGGGGAAATACTTGGCGAAAACGTGTATGAAAAATGATGAACCAGTGTATTAAATAACTATAGTAACTTACTTCAGTGAAACAATGATGGAGTGTACACAGACAGTGTCTTACCTCGCCAGAAGCCTGCGACGAACTGCGCGGAGGAACATGGCCACTGATGGCTCATGGCCTATAGCCGGGGCGTTCACACATGACTGTTGTATTTAAATGAACTATTACATTAGATGTAAAAAAACAGCACAAAATGAATTACACATTGCAAAAACAGGTTGCACGTTGACTCTGGCATTGAATCCCTTAAAAATACGTTAATTATGGTTTTACCGGTAAATGTTCAAAATGAGTTGGCCAAACCTCGGAACATTTCCGGGCAGCGGTTTGAATGTCCGCTGTGACCACTTTGGAAAAAAATAAATAAGTAAATAAAAAAAACACTAGACGTACACAATCAATGACCCTGTGGAAAAGAATACATGCAAAACACTAGAACACTAAATCAATGAAATATTTCATGAGTCTGCGGTCATGCACATGCTCATTCTCATAGATTTATGGCAACGTTACGGGTTTACTGCCCCTGCTGGCCCTTGGCCGGCATCAGATCAATGCCCTACTTTAGTTGGTTCATAAAAAGAAAGGATTTGTATTTGTCACTGAATAAGTGGGGAGAAGTGGTATCTAATCTTCTAGTAATTGATTCCAAATTCTGCTTGCAAGCCAAGTGAAGGAATGTTTGCACATTTGTTTATTACATCTAGGCAGTTGAAAAGAGTTTGTATTTTGTGTATCATGGCGACGGATAGAAACAAAGATTATTGGCTTGGAACTCTTATATCTATTAGGTATAGGTACATGGTTAGCTATATGGGTGCTTATTTTAAGAAACTATGTGAGGTCATTGATCTTGAAAACTGGTAGACTTTTCTATGGCCAGGGTGGTATTTTACTAATTTGAACAAGGGGGAAAATGCACAATTCCACGATGAAGTAGTATATATATAAAAAAAAAAAAGAAATAACCGATAACACAAAATGTTCAAAAAAAATTAAAACTGTGTAAACATATACTGTACTGTAAAATGTTTTACGAAAATTTTAAGGAGTTATATTTTACAAAAGTGTATGAAGATATGAAGATCCAATTTTTAGCATATTGTCAGTTAAAACAAGACAAAGTATTTAATATTACAAAATTACCTTGAATCCAAACATATAATTAATACTCATATTAGAATCCAGAATTCTGTTGTTATGAGTTGCTTATCTTCACTAATCTGCAGGTAATGTGTGTAACTGGGTAACAAAATTACCATGTAGTATGGAGTTTTTGAATTTGTTTAAAAAAATTTAATTTTTACTTAAAATTTGGTTTTTTCACTTTAAAATACAACAGCTGTGTTGAAAAATAACTTTCTTACAAAAACCAATTTTCTATGCTCCTAATCAGAAGAGTCAAAAGTGAATGTGATAAATGCACTATCAGTAATGTACGTATGTATTTTAACATTATGTATTCTCAAATGTTATTTGAGAAGATTGAAATGTACAAACAGTAACTTGTTTAACAGTCACACAGCAATATGTACGGTAATAAGCGGCACACAGACATGAACACACTCAGTACACTGAAAGGAATAGCAAGTCCTCACTTTACCATGGTCAGCATATACAGTATATGGAGGACACATCTAAGATGTAGGAACATAGGGTGAGTCTGTCTGTTGCACGTCGAGTGTAGACAACCTAGTACCTACACTGCGGCAACAACTCGCTGGTGAAGAAATATGTACGCATACAGACAATACCCCGAAGAAATAACACTGTGTTCTACCGCAAGAGGCAATTCTATATGTTACTAAATACAGTATTTACCTGAGTACAAGACTATGTTTTATTCCAGTTTTTACTTTCCAAAAACTTGGGCTCGTCTTATTTTAGAGACACGTGGCTACAATCAGTAAGTGTTTTCATTACAAATGCATTTGTTTGGCATTTCAAACATGTACTGATGTAATAAAATGTAACAACGTGTTGAAAATAAAGACTTACTTATTTAAGCCATTTCAAATTAACTCCTCATTCCAATGCATTATGTGTATTTGGTTTTGGTAAATGTAAGTAGTAGTGAGAGTGAGATATTTGGTCAGCGCTTAACATCGAGGTCTTGAGCGCTGGTAAGGGGTGACACCAGGTGAGTATAAAACATCGCCGGAATGAGTGGGCGGGAGAAACGGGAGATCCCCGAAAAAACCCGCCGACCAACTGCATCATCCGGCACGATTCCCACATGCAAAAATCCGGGGACTGACCCCACCGGGAATCGAACCCGGATCGTCTTGGTGGGAGGCGAGAGGTCTGACATCTCGGCCACCGTGTCCCCCAAATGTAAATAGTAGATTATTTTTGACAGGTAAACTTAATCCCATTTCTACCATGTCTGATGGTTGAAAATCTCGTTTCATTACTCAACCAACAGAATATAACAAAATCTATGTTTCAATACTAAGTATTAAAATTTTTCAGGCATTTTCAGTTCATAGGGAAAAATTTTTTTTCCTTTATATACCGTACAAGTGAAAAGGTAGGGGTCGTTATATTCAAAGTTGTCTTATTTTCGTGTAAATACGGTAGTTTTGTCTCGACAACTTCTGCTTCAGCACGTGTATTAACTTTTTTGGCATGACAGAGTATAGATAAAAGCTATACAGATTTTCTGAAATTGCTGCAAACTCAACATGTTCAATATTTTGTAGTAAGATACAGCTGACATGAAAAACATGATTGTCTTGAACTAGCAAGTGAAGTGGTCACAACTTTGACATAATGTCTTATGGATTATAAAAAATTAACTATGATCTGTGGCTTGTCAATCTGCAAAATGTAAAATAATTCCTATATTTTGTGATATATGAGAAAAACCAAGCTGACTTGGAGAGAACCTATCACAGTTGTGAAGTGAGTGCTGGTGAGGATAACTGCACGATGATCACAGAGTCATGACGACGGAATGGGATGGTGGAGCAAACAGGAACACTGAGAAACAATCCAACACCCAAACACAACATACGCCACGTTTACCAATCAGAAGTGACCTTGCTAAGAACAGACCCTGGATTACATTGATGGCAAGAAAGTTGTCTAACCAGTAACCAAAACACCACAGCGAAGCTCTATGGCAGACAGTAAACAGGCAAACAGAAAAACACACATGTAAAAGAATTACATAATTACCACATTACTTAAAAGCTAATATAATACATATAAAGTTTTGTACCATCACTGTCGGTGGATGTGTCGTACACAGGTCGGTCAGTCTCGTCAGGGTACGCCGTAGTCTTCTTCTTCAATTCCTCGACAAACACGGAAATTAGTGTGTCCATCATGACAGCCTACAAAGAATACCTTACAATAAGAACTATTGTCTGTTTCACAAACAAAGTAAGTACAGTTACTGACAGTTGCTAAGAGGTGAACAAAACATTTTCACGGACGTGCGCTACTACCAACGAATGTTGCTATGTCGCAGAAAACCCATGAAACAAGCTTGTAGCTGTTATCAATAAATATACAATAACTTATACGGTCAAATCTGAAGAATGACACAAAACAAACAAGTAAAAGAAAAAAACAGGTGTGCAAAAAAAAGGCTACAAAATTGGACTAGAACACTGCAAATGAAGAAAACACAGATGAAATTAGCATGTTTCCTTTGACGACGACAAATGTAATGTTCTGGAGACTAGGTACACGTACAGTCTGACGAGAGCTGCAATGTGAACTGCTCGAGTAGTCCGCTACCTCTGTTTTCTTTTCTTACAGTAGTTTCCTTGTACTTGTCACTTAATACCGTATGAACCTATGAACAAACCAAGATGCTTTATGCTCATGGTTAATATCAGTTAATTCAACTATAGCCTCCAAAAGTAACTGATAAAGTCATATTTTCTTACATAATGGATGTTTTCAATAAATACTGTGTAATTGAAGAGGGGAAGAATAATTGTTCTAAAACTAGTTTTTGGTTAAGTTTAACCAAAGAAGTGCCTCAGTGCTTCCACGGAAAATGTGTCCGTTCTTTCTTGTGTGTGTTCTATCAACGAGTACTACTCTGCAAGTACTTATGCACTGTATTGTAATATTATTATGTAATTAGTAAGCCTAGTGGCCTCTTCCCGCCAAATCTAAACAATTTTAAAAGTAGGATTCATATGAGGCACAAGTATGATGAGTGATAAGGTGCTTATTACTCTGCAACATCTTGGAACTATGTATATGTTATGACAGCAGAATAATACTGTGCAAGGGGCACTACTTAATTGTGTGCAAATACTTCTGGTTCACTAATGATAGAAATTTGCAACAGTTGTGATACATACATACGTCACTAGAGCATGAAAGCCAGCAATTCCTGCAAGTTTTATGAACAACATAAACAAGCACAAAACAGGGTTTATTACAGTATTAGTGGCAAGGTCATATTGTTAGCTGTGGGCCCAAGATAAGCTTCAGGGGTGTTGTGTGAGTTGAAGTTGTGTTATGAAAGGAGAAACCATTGATTTAAATAAACAGTAAGTTATGATAACAACTTCAAATTATTTTACCTTGACTAACCATTGCAACAAACAGATGCTTATCACAGACATATACATTTGGTATAAAGTGATCTAAAGTGCTCTGTTGACAGTGGTATGGGGGTTGAATGTGTGTCCTAGACTGGGACACTTTACACCAGCAAAGAAAGCAAAGGTTTTTACAATCTGTCTATAGCACTTTTTAACAGTCTGTGCCGTCGCTCCAGCAGTGCCCACATGCACGACATCTAACTGTGATACAGTATGGAGGAGAAGCTATATCAGATGTCACAAAAGAGTATCATGGTTTTGGAACAACACAACCCACTAAAAATGTGACTTCTCCAGCTTGGAATGTCAATGCAAGGTTTTATCAAACCTGTGACAAAACACTGAAAACATGGCACACACAATAATTAAATATTTTGAAGAGAAAAAAAAATTTACAACACCCTTCTCCAGGCTCTGTGAAAACAAAAATGCTGTTAGTCGCACACCTGTAGAAATATTCAGGTTTGTAGACACACTGCTTACAAATCAATGCAAACTGTAGCCACCTAGAGCACTCAATACTCACCTGTTTGGAGAAAACTTGCAGAATTTTGGACACACGAGCCCCATTTTCCAAGACCATAAATTGCAAGAAAATACACGGCAAACAATCAAGATTATCCTCCTGAGAAGGCTTTGCAAAGTCCCATGACATTTCTTCATACTTCAAGCCCAGAAGAAGAGTCTGAAAAGAAAAATAATAGGCACATAGGGGAATTATTCACCTAAAAATTGGTATTAATAACATTTGATCTATATGATCTAAGTTTCTGGGTTTTAACAACTTCAGTGGTTGATTTTCTCTGAACGTCTGGGCAGTCGCTGAAGCTGTATCTTCAGAAGTCGTGTGGACCAACTGACAGGACTTTGTACCTTATATACCTTGTCTCTTGGATACTGCTTCCTCTATCAGCTACACTCATCAGCCAATCACAGGATTAGCTTGCTCCTCATTAGCTAGGGTTGTCTGCCAATCAAGGAGAGCCTCTGGTCGCAATACTCTGATCATTTTATTTCCTGTCCTCCATATAAGAGATGCATCTATAATTTAACATAAGACCCTGAATGTTCGGCACCAGTCAGTTTGTCCTCACAACCTCCCCCGGACTACTAATAGCAAAGACCTACACATAAATAATAATATTCTTCCATTAAAGGCTATTCATAAATTAAATCTAATGACATACATTTACTCTAACCCTATCTCAAATGACACAAGAGCCTCAAAACATAATTACGCCACTAGAGGTCCCAGTGATAAGTATGTAAGTTGTGTGAGAGCTCAATATGGGAAGCTGGCTACGACATTTCAGGGCTATCAAGTTTTTAACTCGCTGGATTCTGTTATCAAGGACTCTCCAAGTCTTTTTGTTTTCAAAAGAAAACTTAAAGCTGAGTTAGTTGTTAATATTGGCTCATGGCAATCATTATTGAACGATTTGTAACAAGAAGTTGTTGGAAGTAAATCGTAAGTAGACCTACTTAAAACTACCAATGCTGTGAACAGAGCCTGACATACTCTACTTTAGCATCATAGCTAGCTGACTTTGTCGTTCGACTATTTTAGCAGCTTATCCGACCTGTGAAACACAATTTTGTTTATTTTCTGTGGCTAAAGTGTAAATATAAATTCTCAAATACCGTTCTACATTTGCTGGAGATTGAATAACTTGGCTCATGCAATTTCATATCTTCCGAATGTTCAATTTCCATTATCTGTAAGTACTCCTTCTGGCCCTATAATAATATTTACACCTGTAAATCTAACTCTATTCTCGATATGTGTGTTTGCAACTTATTTGGATTAGTATGCTGACCCCAACATGCTTGGGATTATGTATAAAATTAGCTATCACATGTAAACATGAGACTAGATCATGGTAGTAAATTCCTTAGCCATGATGTTAGATCCTTGTAGCATTGTAAATATGTAGTTTTTCCAGTTATAAGTTACTTTGTTAATTGCACTACTGTTTCAGATTCAAAGTTATTATTATTGATTTACTTCTAATAATTGTGGATTTCCAGTTTCATCTATCCTTACAAATTTTCCAGCTCGTGCAATGCAGACTTTATCATGTTCACTCTGTTTCAGTCATCCAATTATTCATAGATTAACATTGTTGTGAAAGATCCCCACTCGAGCATTGCTCGAGGAGGTTAACTTTCTAATTATAAGTTATAATGTATGTTACAAATGCAAACATTTGCAAATCAAATAAATCAAATCAAATAAAAAAAGTAGATCCAAAACTGCTGAAACACTGAAAGAAAACTAACCTTTGATGCAGCACAAACCTAGCCAAGAACACCTGAAATTAAAGTTTGAAAGAGTGAATTACTAATATTATAGGAAATATATTATAAAATAAATGTTTTTACTATATACGTACAGTAGAATCCTGCTATAACGATTTTGAAGGGACTAAAAAATTGTTAACTTTATAACTGAGAAAACATTATAAGAGAGTAATTTCCTGTTATAAAACAGTATTAGGGACCAAACAACGGTAGCATTATAAACATGGAAAACAATATAAGAGAGTAATTTCCTGTTATAAAACAATATTTGGGACCAAACAAAGGTAGCATTATAACCAGGAAAACATTATAAGAGAGTAATTTCCTGTTATAAAACAGTATCAGGGACCAAACAAAGGTAGCATTATAACCAGGAAAACATTATAAGAGAGTAATTTCCCGTTATAAAACAGTATCAGGGACCAAACAAAGGTAGCATTATAAGAGAGTAATTTCCTGATATAAAACAGTATTAGGGACCAAACAAAGGTAGCATTATAACCAGGAAAACAATATAAGAGAGTAATTTCCTGTTATAAAACAGTATCAGGGACC
>PNEQ01055222.1:0-11844 GCA_003012365.1 Medauroidea extradentata
TCGTTGAAACATATTCCAAAGTCTGTGTAAATATATGTTGAAAGAGTTAAACCGTTTAGAATGCTGCGTAAGAAGGCGGCAACCAGTGAAATCGAACGTAGCTCCGTCGCTAGCGCGCCGCGAGCAGAATTCAAGCCGGTTGCGGGTGGGTAGGCAGCCCACTTGCCAGTTCTGTGTTGAATCGAAACACACTGTATGTCACAAAAGACAAACTGTTAACTCTACAAACGAATTTGAAAAATTTCGTACACTTACTTTTAAATCTAAATGGAAAAACAATTCAATGTATTTTTACAGCTAACAAAAAGTTATGTTATTACAATGTTAAAATTCGTTTTACTTGTTCCTTGAAATTGGATTAGCTGCATATATTAGATATTTCAAATAAACGGGGAACGTAACATTTCAAAGCAAAAGTTAAAGCCTAAATAGAGGAGATCGACGTGAACCACTCCAAAAAATCATGTCATGCCAATCTGATGAAATAATCCATTATTTTGAGTTGATAAGTAAAGTTTTAGTTTTCTTCACGTTTGAAATTTGTGTGAATGATTGTCTGGATAAATTACTAACATAGTTATTTAATTTAAAAAAATCCTTGTATTTTTATTATTTTTTACAGAATAGTCTATTAAAATTACGTAAATACACAAAATAAGTTTGTTGTCATTTGAATAGTCTTAACGGCCCTTGCAACGTTGAATTTTTCTTAATTTCTTCTTGATTCAAAATTTGGCAATGCTTGTAAATATTTAACTAGGGATTTTGCCTGCTGTTACGCAAATTTTATTCCAAATATTAAATCGAAATTACGAAATAATTAAGCATAGTAATTTATAGTTTAAGATAATAATTCTTTATATTCTAATAAGGGCAAGATAACTGCTAGTACCAATTTAGTATATTATTACGCTCTAAATTGTAAAATATAGTATACTTCTGTTAACGTACATAGTCGGTTGTTCGTAAAACGCTTCATTTCTTACCTATACGAGGTGATACAGCCTCATAAGCAAGATCGCGCGTATACAACTTAGTACCTGTATCGACGCTCCCCAAGCGGATGGCGAGGGTTGGCAGAACTGACCGACTGACGCAACAAGTCCGCGCACCTCTACAGGAAGAGGACTCTCTGTAGCGTGATGAGGGGCGGAGCTTAGGGGACGCGTTTCGCGCGATCGATAGTATTTATCCGCGGTCACTCTAAGCCGCTTAGCAGAAATGAGAATCGTTGTCCGGGCCGTGAGGCTGTTGGGGAAGCGGAGTTGCCTAGGGTAGGAAGGAGGGGGTGGGTTGGGTGGAACGAGATGTAGCGTGGTTTATACGACAGAATAAGAGAGAGAGAAAGAGAGAGACAGAGAGAGATAAGGAGGTCCCGCAGAGCCTTCGGTCGGCGAAACACCAGTTCGAGGGACCGTTGTTGCGAGAAGGGTTCTTTTAATGGAATTTCCCGGTACGCGCCGAATCCATCCAGAACTAGCTTGTGGGAAATATGTTTCCCGGCAGGGATTATTTTCCACATGTTTTATTCTTTTCCTCGCCCTCGCCCTTCTTCGTCTGGTCCAGGGGTGTACTCGACTCCGTCTGGTCGTCAATATGAGGTAACCACTTCAAGTTTCATGCTGCCAGCTGAACAGAATCCGATGTGGGCACGGAAGAACTAAGTATTTCATGTTCAAAAGAGGCCTCTCAGCCTCTCCATTGTGTGAAGGTGAAGCTTCACAACAGACCATAGATATAATATCGTAGAGGAATACCCTAGGCAACATTTCCATGGTGGCTTAAAGAATCCGTACGATTGAAAAAAAAATCCAATTTTCAGTATTCATATTTCTCAACTATGGTGCCTCACTCTCTCTTTTATGTACTTTGGATATATTGACTTAAGGCCACTGCCAACGTTAAAACACAAAAGCGTCGGGGCTGTAAGAGCTGCCTTGAAGCGGACATGAAATGCCGTGTCGCCACAATGAACCAAGCGGTGAACTTATAGCGTGTAATATTGCTGCCGATCCAATTACTATTCGTTGGGAAGGTGATACATTGCGGGACGGGAAAATTGGACTATTTGCTCGGATTCAATGTTACTGGTTGACTCCCTTTTTCACACAGTCAATGCTAGTTCTGGTGCTCCACTACCGAACGCCTGTGATTCGTCTATAAACCACTAAACCATGCCATTATAACTGCCATCCAATAATACGAGATGCAGGACGCCAAATTGGAGTATACTTCTCGCACCTTGCGATTTTCCACCATATCTATGGGACTTTAAGTGGTAACCATATTATTTTATTTGTGGAAAGTCTGTAGAAAAGATTAGTGCACGTTTCTATTTAAGATTCAAATGCATTATATCCGGATTGTATATTTTGAACTACAGCAGTCTGAAAAGGCCTGTTTTAGTAATGCTGGAAGACTTCTTAACGGTGTTTTTATTGCACATGATATCTCAAGAATGACGTTCCCACCTTTTCTCGTACCTTAGTACAATAGACACGTATGGAATAGTTTTATTAAAAAAAAAAAAAAAAAGGAAACCTGTATCCCTTTATACTACAACGCATTTCAAGCGCATGGTAGGCGACGCTCATCAGACCCGGAAATTTTGCGAGTTCAACGACCAGCCAGCTGTACTCCAAACTACTGTGTACACTCTGTTTTCAGCTACTTGTGATTGTTTTTATGCAGGTCTGCTTAGTCCACAGCCTTCAGTTAAGTGTTTCATGAATTGTGATCAAATCACATAAGAGTTGAACGTGTGAAGGGTTTGGGAATCTAAAGTCAGCGCAAATGATTTCGCAAACATTCCAGGTATTCAGGAATGACTCTGTAACGGATTTAATTTGCATTCCCGTTGCTAAGCTTAATGGGTATACCATTACCAGAAGGCAACTGTGAGGTCTTACCTCGCAGCTGGCCGATGTCAGTGATTATTACCCAGTGACCAGAAGCCAGTCCCACTTATTATTATGATTCAGCCGCTCGCCCCACAGGCTGTCAGTATAGATGTTATTATCAGCTGTAATCACATACTGATATAAAGGGAATTTTTGTGTATTTATTACGGAAACTTTGCGGGTTCAACGACCTGCTGGCTGGACTTCACAGTCTTGTGTACACTTTCTCCTCAGTTACATAGTCATCAAGGGCAAATTTAATATGCAATGATCAAATCACGAAGACAACTCACATGCACATGAGCTTAAAATATAAATTCTCCTGAAACAAATTCGCGGAATTTCCAGACCTCTACTTGTAACTATGTCTAACCTAGGTAGGCTGCCAGCCAGCTAAGATCTTAACTATTTATTTTCTAGCCACATGCAACCATTGATAGGGCGTTTTTCGGCTTACACTACTATGTTTATATATATACGTATATATAACCATACTTACATATTATTTAAAGTCCTATTCTTAAAGCTATCACGTCACGCTGTGATGATAGTAATTTTGGAATGCTCCCTTTCCAACTGGAGTAAGGGAAGGAGTGGTTACCATTTGATCCAATCAACAGTCACAAGCAGGACTCTTCGCCATTGTGACTGAAGTTAGGCCAATCAACATTTACGAACGTGTCCCGCACCGAGTCCTAACTACGTGGACCAGAAAACGCTAACGAATCCAGTATTCCATTACCCGTAGCCACCATCGCAGTTCAGTACAGAAACATACCTGCTTACTAGGGTGCATGTGGGAAATCACGGTTGTAATATCAAGTCGTGTAGTCTCGCTACTTTCTCCAGACCTAATCCTCAGCAATAGTATCCATCACTACGCTTTTTAGTACTGCCAAAGATCAGCTTCAGTACAAGACTAGGGCTTTCACGATGATCCCCGGAGTTTAGTATACCCCACAGACAAGTAAAGTTTTCTGACAGCTCTACTTGCATAGTTTATTGTGATCTGCTGTGCATTACCACAGACTAAATAGTAATACAGACGTGAGTTTACGTGGCGGTTCATTTTATACGGGCGAACTTCGCCACTTATTAGTTGCCCCAAACTGTTGATACCAGCCCCGTGTATGTTTGGCTCCTGCATGTTACTGCATGTTTCCTATTGGCCTGGCTGCCAGCTATCACAGCATCCACCTTACGCTAATTAGTGGCAGGCATATTCGCCATATTTCAGGCCAGGGGAGCCATTTTGCTGGCGTCCTATCAGATATTTCACTTCTGTATTACTAAATATTCTGCGTCATTACCACTTGTATTCCAGGGATTTGCATGCTGACAACACCGCTTTGCCTTTATTCGCTCATTCAGTATGTCAATATATTGTTTCATTATAGTAAAGTATCGCAGTTAGTTTATGAAATGGCATTTACCAGCAGTGGAAAAACAGGGATTCGTTCGTGGGAGACTCATACATTTGAGTTTTCGCTCGACAAGAGGCATCCATCAAGGTTTCAGAATCATCTCTCAGAATTCACCAAACCTCGAGGTCTGCTACGCACCGCATGCCACTTTTAGGAAAATGCTAATGCTTACATACAGCCACACAACGTTACACCAATCTTGAATGTTCCCGCTTAGTAGATACCAGTATGAACAGGTTTACTTATTTGAACGTTATGATAACTTAACTTGACAAGAACAATAACTGAGTTCTCATTTTGTTTTCATATAGTGTTACAATTACATATTGTCCTGCAACACGTGTAATACGATGATACCTTAATAGCATACTTCCACCACCCATGCAATGTCAGTAAAAAGGGCTCATACCTCAACTGGAAGGTACACGAGCCGCTGTGCTTGGTTTATGCGTGGTCCGTACCTGCAACAAAATTAATGACGAAAATATTATCAAGATAAGTTTTTTAATTTAAATGACTCTAGTATGTTTGATTTGTTCCATTGGAGGGACAATATTTATGGAAAACGTGAATCAAGTTCACCTTGTACTTCGGTTTACACAATAACAGTGAAAACCCTCGGGAAAATAAATATTGTCTTGTTTTTAACGTCTATTATTACGTCTGTTTCGAATAAGTGATACTACGAAGGTGCTGAAGACAAAGTGCGTATAGTGAAAACAAATTTAACCAGTAGGACTAGCTTCCTCTCATGTCAAACTAAATAATAATAACACATATTGCCACGCAACAACTTTTACTGTTTGCTTACAAATTATATGATGTATAACATACGCTGCAAGTTTTTTTTTTAAGTTAAAACAAGTTAGTCTGTCGAGAATTAAAACTATATTTAGCCTGTAGTCTCGTACTGTGTGTGGAATGCATATAGTAACAATTCCACACCTACAGTCTCGTAATTGTGACGAAGTAGGCCTATACGACGCACTTATCCGTGATAATAAAGTACAAGTACTGTGAAATAGCAAGTTGTTCCCCTAATTAATGTATTATTGTGTTGTCCCAAGTCTGAATATTTTAGAACACGTTGGACTAGTGATCTATTTACCTTGAGGTCCTTCAAAACAACTCAAAGTAAGTTGACTTAATAATTTCTCATTTAATATTTAACACAACTCAACGAACTTAGCACCATAAATCAAGTGTTTTGTGATACTGCGTTTAAAAGCCTAAATCTTGACTTGTTTACCTTCTCTAAAGTAACAGAAACGTTCATTAAGTTAAAGTTAACAGTTGAAGACCGATTATCCGAAACTAATTTTGAAGGGTGGCGGGGGGTGGATGGAGGGACAAGAAGGTGGGTCTTCCGATAACTGATTTTTTTTGGATAACAGAATTTTTACTCAAAAATACTTCCAAAGAAATTTGTTTATTCAAACACGTGTTTTAAACACATTAAAAAGTTTCGTACTTGGGTTTACAGTAATTCTCATTTGGTTTCTCTCAAGCGATGACCGAGTTTAACTCGTAAGATTGTCTAACTCTGGTACTGAAGAAATTCCCTATTTGTAGGGCCCGGTAGTTTTCACGAAAATATTTTTGCAGCACTTTGTTTCATTGCCTTACGTGCTCACCTGCATCTCTGCTTTGTGGTCAGTGATTGGATGCCTTAACGCCCAGCGTCTGGAGGTTCAACCCGCAAATCACAGACGTGATATGTCACAGTTATCCATGTACTGATTGGCACAGTCATATGAATAATGACTCTGCACAAAAACACTCTGACAATAATCATAAAGTTGAGCTGTAGGTGCGCACGTAAGACACTCAAACAAAGTGGGGCAAAAATCTTTTCGCGAAAACTACCGGACCCTACCTATGATATTATTAACTTTAAATGAACAGTTTATTCAAATTCTTTATCATTTCAAATTAACGTAATGCATAGTAAGCCTGTTTAAAAAGAAAAAGTTTTTTTCATAGTCTTAACACCTCTGAATAAAGGCATGATTACTTTCTAATTAAGTGGTGATTTACACTGATTTATATTTATAGTGTGTTGTCATTTTAACAGCAGTAAAAATGTAAGGGCAGAGAAATGTTTCTGTACTTAAGTGTGAGTACTATCACCAACAGAGAACGTTAATTAAAACAAAAAATTATGCACCAATAGTTTTTATCTACATCAATGTTGATAGTCTTAAGTATCAATAATTAATGTTCTTGCATTTGTTATTGCTGCTCATTCTAATATTTGCGAAACGAAAACATGGGTTGGCTTGTCATTTGCCCGTAAAGTTTAAAACTAGATATTTTCCTTCACTTACTGGTTGTGAGTTAGCTACACGGTGCGGAAACACCAGAACTATAGAAATAAGCAAACAACTGTATGCACTTAGCATACAGCTTCTACAAAAAGTTTAAGGAAACCATTACATATAACTAACAAAACGTTTTGGCCTTATATTTAATCATACGGGACCTTATTAATGACACAAACATAACTGTTTCAGGGTATTTTCAGAGTTCAATTTAAAAAAAAAAGTATTTGTTTGAAAGGTACCCTTTTTTTCGTTTTTTAATGACATAAATTTTTTATACTTCGGTGTATTTTCGGAGATGTAAAAAAATAAAACAGTGGATTATGTTTATCTTAATTTTGAATTTGACATGCGGTTACGGGAATTAAATGGAAGCTAAATTTCTTTCATATAAAAGAGTATTGCGGTCGCTGGTAACGACTCTAAAACTAACATGATTACGTGCCAAAATAAAATTATTAATTTTTCATGTTCTAACAGCTTTAACATAATATTTTACATCATTAAAAATGGTTTCATATAATTTAACACGCACTGCCATGCTGCCAATAAATGCTGTCACATCAGTTGTTCGCAAATGTCAAATTTTTTTGTTACCCGATTAGATACCGGGGTACCTTAAACTTTAGAATAAAGTTCCTTACACTTTCATGTACAATTCAGAAGACTTGGTACTATCCGTTTTTGCTTTTCGTACTTCGGAAACCCCATCAGCCCCCAACCTCCCACCCCCCGGGGTACAGAAAACCTTAAATCGCTATGGTCAACCACAAGAACTTGAAATTCTTACTCGATCCGCTCGAAGGAGTTGATATCGTTCTGAAACCGTTCGAAAACCTGGTGTGAGTGCAAACTACCTCCGTCCGGAATTTCTAACTCCTCTATGGCAGATTTACTCAGGTCTACCCTGCTGGAGAACAGGGTAGATAGCCGCCACCAAACGGAAAACACGAAAGGACGCATAAAAAGTAAACAAACAGAAGATCACGAATGTGTACACACAAAAAAAATGTTGTACTTGCATGTTGAACAAAGCGCCTTACTGAAACGTTTTAGTTTACAACATTTTGTTCCGTATTTTCCTATCAAACATGAGTAGTACTATACTTACATATTTTTTTATAAAATAAAAACTTCCGTTAAATATAGAATATACAACTTCATAAGCACGACAGTTCAATAATAAGACAGCAAAAAGGTTTTAAGTCGATTGAATTAATGATTTTCGTATGCTGATGAGTTTAGTGTCGGTCGTGCTAAGAAAATTTCTTTGCAAATTCGTACGGTACCGCGTTCGTGTAAGTCAGGGCGAGAGGCGCGGGAAGGCTTGCCTACCGTACTGCCCCCCTGCTGGTGTCCGGGAACTCGCGCATGCGCGGAAGAATGTCGTTTTGTATCTTGTCTCCCTATAACTAGATGCAGCTACAACTCCATTACTTTATGCTATATTGAAAAGCTTATGTCACTTATGCCATTCATCAAATGGATCCATTATGACAATGTTTATGGCTGTACCTAAGGGAAATAAAAACGTAGGCTATGGTATAAGAAGATTACTGAGTAGGTGCGAGAAGCAGATGTGTTTTGAACCGTTATCTATTATTTAACGTCAAAATATCTGCACAATAGTTATGAAACCCTAAGAAATCTCAAGTAAATAAGCCTACGTTAAATTGCTGATAATGTATTTCAGAGTACAGTATCAGAAAATTTTAGAGAACACAACTGAACAGGGCATGTAGATGTTAATTACGTAATGGAACATACTATCGAAAATACTCACACCTAAATTAATTCTCCCAGTAGGCTGTAAGCGTTGACCTATCTTATTCAATTTAGTTAAATTACCTTTTAACTCATGATCCAAGATACCCTTACAGAAAATGCAGTAGTGTGTATGTAGCATGAGACTTGTAGTGTTTGTTTAAACATATGACTACTAACACTAACTAGTGATAAGCAGCTGCGTACTCACAAGAAGTTTTCTGTAATTAGTTCACGGCTACACTACATAGTATTAATTTAAGTAGAATAGTGGGTGCCAGGAAGAATTACAGGCAACTAAATTTAAATACTTAATTATTGACTAATGTGGACTTCAGATTCAATCACAACTTAATGCGATCGAATGATTTAAAATGTAATGTGCACCAGCAAGCCTTACTGTAATAACTGCCATGTTCTACAGAGAGAGTGAGTGTATTTCTCTCTGTATTCTTCTGTATTTGACAATACTGAACATACGTATAGCAAATAAAATTCGTAATGCTGATTGTTGGAAATACGTGAGGTTTATTACCATGAAAATGTAAATTATTTTCTTTCCACGTGAAATTCAAAGTCACTTGTTTTAAGATGCTTTCTAACTACGTTAAATAAAAAAATAGCTAAAATCTCTCACTCTAAGGGCACACACATAGTTAAGCATTATTTATATAATTTATGGGTTCTGAAGTTCTAGTAGGTAAGTAGTAATGGTAGCTTGTGAAGTTCAAAATTTATCCGGCTGGCACTTTCAGTCGCAGAGGCGTGAGAAATCTCTCTCTTAAACCTCTGGGTATGGTAGTACAGTAACAAGAATTAAAATTTACGTTTGTTTGAACTTCATAATCCTAAATATCATTTGTGATAATCTCCTGGTTACGCAAAAGTTCATACATGTTAACAAAAACAAAATTTAACAGTTATCAAAAGGCAAAGGCACTTAATAAAATTTAAAAGCAAATTGGCTGAAAATAAAGTCAAGTTCAAATGGCTCAGCTTACAGTCTGTTCCCACGCTGACTTTAGGCTCACTCATAACATCAAATCTGAGTCTAATTTAAATTACTGCCTCTTCTCAAAATTGCTTAAAATACTTGCTTTAACACTGGCCTGAAGCACTCTCCCTGTAGTGCGCCAACAGTTACGATGGCGGCAGATATAAAATACAGGCCATCGTGGAATCTGCCGTGCTACCAACAAGTTTGACAGTTCAGGGAGCAAGAAAGAAAAATTGCTAAAGCGCTAGCTTTAAGGGTGCTCGGTAGGGTATGTAAAACAGCGGGAAACATGTGTACCATTATTGATAATTTTTTAGAGAACGAATGAAGTTAAAAGTATATCGTTTTCGGAAGTATGTTTCTTAAAGTTGTATAATTGTAGACAGTTGATACGTGTAAAAATCTTTTAACTTTTTAAAGAAAAAAACTGGAAAATGAGCCTTTTTTAAAGTATTTAGTTAATTGTAGTAGAGTAATGCAGCATGAATAACCCGTAAAACCATGTCTTAGACTTGTACCTTATCATGCTCTATAGCATTTTGCATTCGGAACATTTCTGGAATAATTATGATCCTGTAAAAACAGTAATTAAAATCAAATAATTTCAATTTTTTCCCCGACGAAAACAGGACATCTACTTGTGGAGATATGTTGCTTCTATCCCCAGCACCTTGAGTGAATGCGGAGCAGTTATGAGAGGATAATAGGTGACAACTCATGTTACCAAAACTGACAGGGATTATCTGTATGGCCGGATCTATCAGCTAGAGCCCGATTCTCACGAGAATGCTTCAGTCCTGCGGTAAAGACGAGTGCGGTGTCATTTTATTAAGTTTTTTTTGTGTACGTTACAAAATTCTAACCCATAAAACGAAATTTCTATAGAGTAATATGGGGCAAGAGTCCGCGCTTAAGGACACATCTGTAATTTTTTCACCTCTATTGAAAAACTAAGTCTTGAAAGACACATTATCATACAACTACAACATTTGAGAACAAAGTGAAATGTTTACAATAGGTACTGAAGATGTTATGAAGTTTAAACATGACAAAAAATGAAACAATGTATAATAGGAAACATGCCCCACATGAGGGGCAAGAGTCCTGTCACCTGTCCTACTTGCACCCATCGCATTTAAAGACACCAGTTCTTATATAATCTGTGCAAGGTTCTTCCCACCACGATCTGCATGCATGGCACATTATCCAGTCTACATTCGGAGGCTCTTCATATCTTGCACCACAACCCCCACAGTAGTAGTCACCTTTTCCTGAACATAATATGCCTTTTTTACTCCCACTCCAATTTAACTGACGACTTGCTCCAATCCCTTTAATGACCATCTCTTTTGGTTTGCATTTCTTTGAGCTGTTTTTTGTAAACTTTGAATCTGTGTTACTGCTCGACTGTAAAGAAGAAACCGTCTTAATGTAAGGGGACCCTGTCAGTAGTTGTGATTTTTTGGAATTTTTCCTTCTTTTTTGAGGACTGCTACGTTTTGGAAGAGGCCTTATTAATAATTGGTGAAACACAAGAACAAGCTTTTGTAGGAGTAGACATGATAGTAGCTCCAGCATGAGTTGAAAGATCAATTAACCTTGGCCTATCTGCAGCACCGTCAGTATCAGTGTCTGTCCGAGAATGCATAGGCATAGGAGGCCTAGATGAGGTACCTGCATCATTAGGCCTAAACCTTTCCAGAAAACAAGGCGAAGAGGAAGATGTAGGCCTAGATGGCTCGGCATTGTTGTTTGTGGCAGGCTGGTCAGTAACTGTTGGTGGAAGGAAGTCAATGTCTGTGAAAATATAAGGATTGAATGAAATTATCCCACATGATACGAAACCTTTGGCTGCATTTCCCACAGATGTTGCTTTTTCATATGCCAACCGAAATAGATTAGAAATTTGAAACTGTGTGATTGAACGACCAGGATGAGCTGACATCCATCTGGTGCACTCACTTGAATAATAAACTTTCAACGGTCCGAAGAAAGTTTTATCCAGTGGCTGGGCTTTGTGGGAGCTGTGAGGAGGCAGAGAAAGAAGGTGGATGTGATTGTCCCGACAGAACATGATAGCAGGTAGGGAAATATGTGAGGAATGATTATCCAAAATTAATAGGACAAGGTCATCGCTAGAAGGCTTAATATGGGAGACAAAATGTTGAAGCCACTCTAAGAACAGTTCAGAATTCATGTAGCCAGAGTCAGAAAGAAGAAATAAACTTGATGGAGGAGTTCCATTGGAAATAGCTCGTGAGAATGGTGTTCACATCATATCTTTGCCTCCACACTGCACTCACAAAATGCAACCGCTTGATAGATCGTTCATGTTCCCATTGAAAACCTATTACAGCCAGGCTGTTGAGACATGGTTGAAACAAAACCCAGGCAGAGTTGTCACTCATTATTAAATAATATTTTCATCTTTCAACTAC
>PNEQ01055233.1:0-15014 GCA_003012365.1 Medauroidea extradentata
ACAACCCCAGCAGTAGCAGCTAAAACCCCAGCAACAGCAACAACTTCAACAGCAGCAGCGGGAACAACTTCAACAACAGCAGCAGCTACAACCTCAGCAGTATCGGCTACAACCCCAGCAGTAGCAACAACTTCAACTGCAGCAGCGACAACAACCTCAACAGCAGCAGCAGCTACAACCTCAGCAGTAGCGGCTACAACCCATCAGCAGCAACAACTCTAGCAACAGCAACAACTCCAGCAACAGCAACAACTTCAACAGCAGCAGCAACAATTCCAACAGCAGCAGCTACAACCTCAGCAGTAGCGGCTACAACCCCAGCAGCAGCAACAACTCCAGCTACAGCAACAACTTCAACAGCAGCATCAACAACTCCAGCAGCAGTAGCAGCAACTACAACAGCAGCAGCCGACTCCAATGCTTCACAAGATAAGTTCAATGCATACACACTCTTGCAATAATAAAAACAAAAAGGATTTGATTTATGTTAGTGTATTGCACCTAAATGTACAATCTTTGAGAAGTATGGTTCCTGAATTTGTAATATTTATAAACACATTACAAATTTCACTTTAAAGCACTGGTTAACTCAAATTGAAAACAGAATTAAAAGGATTACTGGTTATTGCATTATTAGTAGTTTTTGTAAAAATGACTTGGGCTATGGCGGAAGTTGTATCCTAGTAGACGGTAAGTTACTCGACTCATGCAAAATTAAAGACAAGCTCAACAATATTAGTGAAGAAGGGCTATTTGAGTGCTCAGTAATAGAAATAAATCTAAATATGATGCCTGTATTAATTATATCATTATACAGATCCCAAAAGATCATGTAAAAAAATTCCTTATTAAACTTGAGCAATTAATAGAACAAGTCTACAAAAATTATATGTCAAATAAAAAATTATTATGTGTGGCGACTTCCACATAGACTTTAGCGTATATAGTAATGAAAAGCTACAAACTTACTCAATACCTACAACTTAAAAAAAATAAATTTATGGAATACACACATTATACATCTAACAATGCCACTACAATAGACTGTGTAATTTGCCACTGTAGCATACAACTGACAGGTACAAATGTAGATCCGGGCCTGACAGACCATTAAGTGTGCACAACTAACTGAAGTAAAATTTTGACAAATTCAATAACATTTAAACAAAAGTCACCCCAAAGAAAGTAAGAAATGACATTGCTGAAAACCACAATAACTTTAATTACAAGTTAGCTCTTGAGATTTGGGAGGAAATCAATAACCTAACTTGTGTAAACACAAACTGTAATATATTCTTAAAAACCTTTTTACTATACGTCGAAGAATTCTTCCCATACACACAAAACATGACCCAAACTTTAGATGTCTCACAATAAGACCTGAGTGGATTAGCCAAAGAATAATAATAATAATAATTCTAGCAGGAAACTCAAAGAATGATCGAAAACAAGTAAACTAACAGCAGAGCCAAAGTTTACTGAGTACTGTAATAACTACAAGAAAACATACCATAAGGTAGTGAAGGCCGCTAAGAAGAAGTACATGAGTGAGAAGATACAAAAATATATAAATAAAAAAGAGAAAATATGGAAAATAGTTAACAATGCAATGAGGAACAGTACTACCAGAAATGATCAGAATATAAAAATAAAAATATATGATAAACTAAACACATCTCAAAAGGAAATTGCACACACATTAAATAAACACTATGTCAATATAAACTCTAAACTAAACCAAGGCAACTCGCTTCTCCAAATGTGTACTATCAAAGCAATAGATCCCTTGCGCCTCAGTACCTACTCATCCTGTAACCGACGATTGAAAAGGAAATCTATAAAATAATCTCAGGACTAAAAAATAAGAAATCACTTGATATACATGGTTTGTAAAATTCCTTACTCAAATCCTGTGGTAACTTATACTATAACCTCTCAAAATGTCAATAATTCAATAATTTGAACGAGGGTATTTACTTTCCTGACAGGTTTAAAGTTGCTAAAGTGTTACCAATATTTAAAAAGGGAGACAAATGTAAGTTACAAAATTATAGGCCTATTAGCTAACTACCAGCTTTCTCAAAAATATTTTAAAGAATCCTTCATAACAGAGTAACTCAATTCCTTGAAAGAAACAACATAATTTGCAAAGAACAAAATGGATTTTCGGAAAAGAAATTCTACAATGACTGCAGTTTTTCAACTGACAAAGTCAATTATAGAAGCACTCAATCAAGTTGAACATGCATATGGCATTTTTCTGTGACCTCTCAAAAGTCTTTGACGTCGTTGACCATATAATTCTTTTGCAAAAACTTAGTAACCTAAGTGTTAAAGACACAACCTTTAATCTATTTACATCTTACCTTTGTAACAGAAAGAAAATTGTTGAAATAAACAGTGACAGTACAAAACCACATCAAAATGGGAACTTATAAAGACTGGGGTCCCTTAAGAAAGTATATTGGGACCACTTTGACACACGCGGTCGTCACAGGGTTTGTCGGAGCGGTGGTTCTGATTGTTAGGAAGGATGCCAGGTGGCCAATTCCGGCTATTCTCGGACCAGCACGAGACTCTTGAAACCTCAGTGTCGGGGTTGACCGCCGGGCTGTACCCTGTGTGCCACTGTATGGAGAGAATAATTGTTAGAACCTATTATGGACTGGTCCACGCCACAACACCCATTGAAAGTGGTTGGAACTGTGCTGTCGGTCACCCAGTACACCATGTATAAGCTTCTGTATAGCACAGGATATGAGTGGATTCTCCAGATGGAGGGAGTGGAATGGGCTGCTACCATCGAAATGGAGCAAGCGCCAGGGCAGGACTTGGCTGCTACCTCGTTTAAGGGCGTTCAAGTGGGGAAAAATTCATAATTTTATATTTGTATAAAATAGTGTTAGTTTTGTAGACATTACTTCAGAGAACATTAACATCTAACGGAAAAAAATTAGCTCATCTAGTTTTCCCGTAATGTCACTTCAAAGTCAAAATTTGTATATTTTTACTTCATACAAAACTTGAAAACCAGTAAATATAATGAAATGGAAAAAATCTCATCAAAACTACACATCACCGTCTACGGCTTGAAGCATATACAAACACATTATAAAATATTTCTGTGTTTAAAATAAATTTCTGAAAGTACCAAAAAAATTTTTAATTTTGAAATTTTTTATTTAACATAAACATTTTTTGTAACGGGTTTTAAATGCTACAGGCCATAGACAGTAACGCGTAGTTTTGATATGATTTTTTTCATTTCTTTATGTTAACTGGTTTTCAAGTTTTGTATGAAGTCAAAATACGCAAATTTTGACTTTTAAGTGCCATTACGGGAAAACTAGATGAGCTAATTTTTTTCCGTTAGAGGTATATGTACTCTCAAGTAATGTGTACAAAACTAACACTATTTCATACAAATATAAAATTATGTTTTTTCCCCACTTGAACAACCTTAAGGAGCGAGCACCAGACGGAACAGTGGGCCGTTACCTCCAAGAAGGAGCGGGCACCAGGAAGGAGAAAGGAGGGAAGCGAAGCATAGAGTTTTAGTCGTTTATTCCCCACATATAAGAGTGTCGTTCTTTGCAACTCGTGTGGTTGCACTGAACTGTAGTAAAGAACAGGAGCTGTGCATGCGATCACAAAATGGGCATGTAAACTAAGGAATGCACTGTGCGATTAAATATGATAAGAAATCATTAACACTATTTAGAAACTATACACAGTAATATATACACACAGATTTAAACACACGAACTATTTACACTATTTACGCATGTCCTGGATGGCTCTTGTGGCCTCGGTATTTGTGTGCATGGCCACAGAAGATGTCAAGAAGGCTATGCGATGTATCGGGTGATACAGAATGATAGAAGACGAGGTCAATAAGGACTTAGAGAGAAATGCCGGACGGCGTCAACTTCTATTCCTCATATACATAAACAACCTACCAGAAAATATCAAATTAGGGACTCTTAATGCTGTTTGCAGATGACACTAGCCTCATATTAAGAGAAAGTAATGTGAATACACTCAGAAATATTTATAAAACTGCCATAATGACATTGGAAACATGGATTCAAAACAATAGACTAATACTTAATGTTCATGAAACACAGTTCAGGGCCGTCCGACTTTATAGCCTGTACTTTGAACGTTAAAATAGTAAGTGCAGCAACTGTTTAGTGTGCTAGTAGTAACATGTAAAGCCGGAAGCCGGGCCTGGAGTTATGTGTTTAAATATGGCGTTATATTCCTTGTTTGTTGCATGTGTGTGGATTTAGGGTTAGTTTGCAGTTGAAACGTTTAAATCTTTACATGTTATACCATGTGATAAAAATGCCTTACAGGAATTATTGTTGTGTTCCTGGATGATTGGACAAAACTTCAATAAGGCATCGATTGCCTTTGAAAAATATAATGAGGTTCGCTAGGTGGAGATGAGCAATTAAAAACACACAATTTGAAGATTTACTTGATCTAGTTATTTGGAAGAACTATATGATCTGCAGCAGACGTTTTAGAGAAGAATATTTTAGTCCGGGAACCAAGCGTTTGAACGTCGATGCAGTACTTTCGCTACAACTGCCAGGTAAGCAGAATAGTGTTACTGTTATTTAATTAATAAAACAATATAACATTTTTTAATTACTGATACATTAACCTATGATAAATAATAAGTTTAGCTACTCATCGTGTACCTGACAAACAATTGACATTTACCTTGTCAGGTTTCGTTTGGTTAGTTTAGACTAGTTAACATAAGTTTTGTTTGAAAAGGTTACCTAACCTTACCTAAGGTAAGCTAAAATAACCTAACCTTACTAAAAATAGAAAACTGAAGGGTAAAATAACCTAATCTAACCAAATCTAACGTAACAAATAACCTTTAGTACTATTTCTTACATCTACAGAAATATGTTTCATTTGTAAACTATGCCTCTAATGTCAATAGTTTGTCCGGTACATGATGAGTAGCTAAACTTAAATTTATCACAGTGGTAGTCAATAGAACGTTTAATGTAATGTTGGTTAATTATTTTGTTTAATTTTTTTTTCGAGTTCAGAGTGTTGGCAGTCTAGAATTTTCCTGTGATTGTGCAGAACATGCTCTACCTGGAGTACAGCCAGCATCTAACCTGCCGTGCACACCTGTACCTGCAACTATTCCTACAGATGAAAATCATGTACAATTGAGGGAAGATTTTCTTTCAACAGGTATGGTGTTTCCAGACATGCATATAGGCCTGGGTGTTGTTTTAGTTGTAAATTTGAGTAAATTTTTTTATGAATGTGTAATGACACCATGATACCATGCCATTGATAAACTTATTTGATAAATGTGATAAGTTGCATCCCTTCATTAGCGGCAATGGTCTGGCTAAATCTTAGCCAGGAAATAATTCAGATAACACATAACGTACTGTAATGCCATACATATCTGTTACTACATATTTTGATTCTTGAAAACTGCAAGGTAGGGTCTGCTTTTGACAAACATAATACCTCGACGACTGCGTGAAACACACTTACAGAGTGGTTAATAATAACCATAATGGTTAGGATATTTATCTGTAAACATTTTCCCTAGTAACTCAAAAGTTTCATTTTCCTTATTGTCTAGTACTGTTTTGAACAAAACTACAAATTATTTTTATTCGTTCAGATGAAACCTGTAGTAACTGTGAAGAGGCCTAAAAATATGAATTTCCATAAATATGAATTAACGTAAAACAATAAATATTTGTATCGATAACTAAGGGAAGACTTCACTTTTATCATGAAAATATAGGAAATAGTAGGTAACATGTTTCCACTGTAATGTAGAAATAGGTCAAAATTTTGGTTCTGTTATTTGATGTTGGTTTATAATGATATAACTGCAATTGGAGAGTCACTTGATGACGAGTTCACTTGAACTTCCAACATGCTTTTCTAAACCCTTCCTTTTATTCCGAGCTTTTGTCATACTCACCAAGTCCATTAGAAATAGTTTCTACTTTTTCACATTCCTCGCCAGCATAGATTACCTACCCTGTTCTCTTCTCCTGCATTCCCTTTGTATCTTCTCAGTGTTTCGTCTCCACCTGTACCCTCCATTGGTAATCCACAAGCCGAAAATTCCCTAACCTCCCTCTAGATTTGCCATCCTGTGCATCTTAATCAATCTATATACTTTCCTCCTGTCCCACAATGGCCGCCATTCCATTTCCTTCATCATCATACCTTTCCTCTACACCATCCTACCAAGACTGTCTTTTCCACGTAACTTCATCTACCTTGCTGCGCTTCTTTGCACCTCCTCCAGCTCCTGCACCTCCTCCAGCTCCTGCACATATATTTCCAACATGGATGTCTTCTGCAGTATACTCCAACATGAGCTGAACCATTGTTTACATATGTATGTATTTTCCTTCACCTCATGGCTTACTCTCTTCAGTACCCTTTCCAACATACCCTGCACGTTTAATCCCTTCGTAACCATTCTTATTAGTAGTTTTATACAACTATGTTCATTTTGTAACAACACTTGTATTGTCACTTACTCTACATAATGACAATTCCATCTATTTATCCTATTTATCATCCTGCTTTTATCTATCAAACTTGTAAATTTCACCACCTTGGTTTTATTTTCATTATTTTTTCACATTATTTCGTAGAAACAATTGAAGGGGTTGGTGCAACAAACAGTCAAGTGACATTTTTTCATAAATATGTTTTTATGTGTTTGTTGCATCTTATAGTCAAAAGGCACTTGTTGGCGCAACAAAAAATTACGTTTCATGGTTTCAAGTGAAACTGTAGCTTCATTAAAAATAACAGTTTGTAGCTCAAAATATCATATTGGAGCAGCAAAAAGTCATGCATTTGTCTTGACTGTTTGTTGTGCCGAAAACAGATCGTCTTGCGTTAGCTGGACAGCTACAGTCAGAGCCATCTCGTTATTCCTTTGGAAACCACTTGCTAGTTAGTTTCAGTTACTAATGGTAGAATGAGCGTCATGTCAATTGTGCCATTTCTTTAGACTCTACTAAGTTATAGCACTGCTAGAGTGTGCACATGTACACTGTGATAAAAGAAAATATACTCGAATGCTTGTTTTGGTGTGTTTGTTATTATTTTGATTCTAAAAATGGATGTCACGGATAGTGATTCCGAAACTAGTCACAAAAGGAAAGAAAAGGCAGAGAAATCCTGACAAATGGAAGAGAAATATCCGTAGAAGACCCTGTGCGTGTGGAGAATCGTATATTAGCGCCAGAGGTAAACATGTTGCAGCTAAGAAGCAAGGCCCAGCTTGTACATGTAAACGTTTGTGCTAAAACAAGTTTACAGAGGAAGAAAGAGATACTACTTACACACAATTCCATGACATTGGAGACAAAATCGCTCAAGACTGTTATTTAAGTGGTCTAATACAACCAAGGAAAATTTCCAGGTAGGAATACATGATAAAAATGTAGTAAATAAGAATTTTGTTAACATATAAAATAGTTCTTTTCTCATTTCCATTGTTACTACTTCTCAGGGGAAAAGCCAAAAGTGATGATGTTGGACCTGATGTGGCTGAATGTGAAGATGATCCTGAGACAAGATCTACATGTGACTCCACGCAACAAAAGAAGTCTTACAGTTACTATTACAAGGTAGGCAGGTTGTATTAATTTTCTAATTTTACAAATCTTTCTAATTATTTCCTCTCGCTCATAGATAAATGAAGCAATGGTAAACAGCACAGCACACTGAGACAAAAGGTTTCTTAAAACCCCAGAGCTTTTTGGCAGCATTATCCATTTCAATGGGTGATAAAATATTTTTGGTAAGTAAAGAAAAAACCTCCCCATTATGCCACCTTATTTACTGATCTCCTTTCTTTATGTTAGTCACATAGGCAAGGTGATGTTACTCATAGCCACTGCGCAAACATTCCCCCTTCCATTAAATCTGGTGAAATATTTTTATTTTATTTGCTGTCATCCTGATTGTTTACTGCTGGCCCCCGTAGCGCAGTCGGTAAGGTGACAGTCTGTTGTGCGAAGGGTCCCCGGTTCGGATCCGGGCACGGGCATGGATGTCGTGTTGTCCTGCACCTCATTTCACCCCTACTGGCTCTAAAGACCTACCTTTTGAAGGGCCGTAAAACCCTCCCACATCACGTGATTGTTTCCACCAACATGACAACAGAAACGGCATGCATATGTTTATATGTAAATAGTTTTTGTTTTGAATAAAATAAGTGATTCAGTAGCTACATTGGACATTATTTTCTTTTGTTTTAGATCCATGTCGGCTCAAAATCGGTGGTGGTTTGCAAGACAGCATTTTGCAACTTACATGCTGTTAACAAGTGCAGAGTTCATAAGCTTGCCATTCATGCTGCTACAAATGTTACTCCGCATGTTGATCAACGGGGTCGACATGCTAACAGACCACATAAAATCACGGATAAGATCAATAAGCAAATAGAGAACCACATTATATCCTTCCCTCACCGATCTTCACATTACAGTAAGAAGGAGTCTAAAAGGAAGTATCTATCATCTGAATTAAATATCAAACAAATGTGGATGATGTACTTGGAGAAACATGAACCAGAAATGTTTTTATTAAAGAAGGCCAGCAAGGACTGTAAGCCACACGTGACATATGATCATTACAACAGATTGTTTAATACAAGATTTAACCTCTCTTTTGGAACTCCGTGTACAGATACGTGTTATAGGTGCGACACGTTGAAAATACAGCTGGATTCCTTTACATCAGACAGTGAACGTAGAAGGCTTACAACTCAGAAGGAAGTACACCTCAAGAAGGCATTTTATGAGGACTTAAAACAAAAATCAGCCCTCTCAAGGAATGATTTGACAGTTGAAACACTGTGTTTCGATTATCAACAAAATCTGCCAGTTCCACTTCTCACAACAAATTAAGTATTTTATGCAAGACAAGCTTGTGTTTATAATCTTGGTTTCCATGCTTGCTCAAACAATAACAGAAACTTTTACATGTACGATGAGACCACAGCTCGTAAAGGATCGCAATAGACGGTGTCAGTTTTGAAGCATTACATTGAAAATAAGTTAAGTAAAGACGTCCGTACTTTGTACCTTTTCACTGATAACTGTGCAGGACAGAACAAGAATGGTTCCTGTTATCTCTGGTGAACAGTAAAGTTGTGTCCAGAATAGTACATCATTTACCTGAACGTGGCCATAGCTTTTTGCCTTATGATCAAGACTTTGCTCATATTGAAAAACGAAAGAAGTGGAAAGAGATAGTATAGGCTATTCACCAGAGCAATGATATGAAATGGTAGAGGGTTATGGGAAAGACTTTCGCGTTCATCGTGTTTTACAGATCGAAGTGCTGGATATTAAAACGACACTTGAGCCATATTTTAATAAACGTGCAGCTTACAATAGGAGGCCATTCTCAATATCAAAATACAAGGTATTTATCTACGATGAAAAATATCCCGGTGAAGTACTTGTCAGTGAAAGCCATACTTTCGTTGAAAGTGAAATGGAGAAATACAAAATATTGAAAGTTCCTCTAGGAGATGATGCACTTCAAGCACCTCAAGCATATGGTTAAAGTCTTCCACTAAATCCTCTGAAGTACGATGATGTGATGAAGCTTGCTCAGAAATATGTTCCTCCAGTATATATCACTTTCTACGAGAACCTGTAGAGAGGAGATGGAAGAAAGAGTGACGATGAGTGAACAGGGGTTACAGTTTTTTCAGTTATGTGAACATTGGTTGTTAGTGAACAGTGTTTTTTATAATACTTGTATAAATAATAACGAGCAGTACAATATATCATAATTTTCAATATGCAGCGTAAGCTAGAATGACTAAACACATTTATTAAGGAACATTATATTTATTCAGTGCAACAAACAGCTATATGACCACTTGTTTGTATAATTTGTGTGTTTTTTATATTAAATTTGAGATTAAAAACGTAATTCTTGTGCCAATAATTTGTTTTGTACACTTCCTATTCAATGCTGTTGAAAGTTTACCTATATATTGTTGTTATCAATTACAAAACGTTTTTCTCTTCTCCTGAAACATTTCAAAAACTGTACTTGTCTGTTTGTTACACCAACCCCTTCAATTTGACTGTACAAATTTTTTTGTAACTCTGTGTTTTTATAAAATGTAGACTTTAGTAGTTAGTTTACATATGGTTCTTACTGTATAAGAATAATCATTGTAATTGGACAACCGCCCGATGGCAATCAGTAACCTCCTCCCTAATCACCACCATCCAACTCCCTCTCACCATCATGAACTTCTCCAAAAATAAATTCCACTTTCTCATCGACCTTCCAAGCATTGACCGCCTACCATGCTTTGTCCTGCTCCTCATCACCTGGATCTTCTCACTATTATTCTCTTCCTCTATACTCTGTCTAACAGGCCACCTAACTTAGCCCAGCCATAATCTCTTTTCACCATCCTGTACATTCTGATCAGCCTTTTCACTCTTCTCCTTTCCTTCAAGAATTCTACCCCTGTTCCTTCAACATCACAGATGGCCGAAACTTCCTTTCGTCCTTACAAGTCTGCACTTGCCTTTTCCAGCTATCATCCAGTGATTCTGCAGAAAATGTTGTACTTGGCGTACAGTCTACGTCTAATCTGTTGTGCACACCTGTGTCTACAACTGATTCTACAGAAGAGTGGCATATACAATCACGGGAAAATTTGCTCCTTACAGGTAGTATGATTGATTTTATAGATCCATGTATAGGCCTGGGCGTAGTTTTCACATTGTTACAGTTATATGAATGCTAGAATAATGTCAACCAATGAATTTGTATAGGAAGTAGGTCAATCTTTTTAATTTCTAATTCTCAATTTTTTTTTTTAATAATTTTTATTTCACGTATGGTTGTGAAATTATATTAAATACCATAGGCTAAAACAGGTTCAAACTCAAACTGGTGAAACATTTTTAATGTTAAAAATGAATGTGTAGCATTTAAGACAGGAAAGCATATTGGATAATTTTTTCATCCAACGATTGCAATAAATGATTGTCATTTCCGAGTCTAATAAATAATTTATACAGACACATGTGTACAGAGCATTCACATTTCGGAAACTCAGGAAAAAGTCGGTCATCTTGAAGTTTGTCAGGGATTTTGCCTGAAATCTTGGAAAACGCGTGAAAATTCTTGAGATATATGGAAATGTGTGGTGTGAATTTCAAGCTTCATTTTGTCTTTACCAAGATCGTTAAATATTTGTCTGCGTTTATAATGAATTCTTGTTTGAAATTATTTTAAAATATTTTTCTTTTGTAAGATTGTAAAATCAGATATAATTTTAAAATAATACAGAATTATTAGGTTTTGGTCAGGTTCACGTAGAAGTCAGATAAATTTTGCTACAGATTGATGTGGATACCCTGGGGGATATAATTGTTTGAAATTACTAAATTTTAATATATTAAATACTAAAATCTAACAACTTAAGCCTAACAAATTAACAGTTTTGGCCTAAAATATCTAATTTTGGATCATATTGCTTTAGAAAGTAAATGCTGCTAAATAGAAAACGCACAACTTGAGTATTCAGAATTTAGTAATACAAATTGAATTTGAACAAAATAACAGTTTGCAGATATTATGCTTTGCTCATTATTCCAATAGTCTATCGTCTAAGAACGTTATTGGCAGTATTCCAACTAGCCAGTCTACCATGTTTTAGTAGGTAGTTCAATGTGTATGACGTGAGTACTAATCCTGCAGAATTCAACTTTCAAATCCCAATTTAATATTTTTATTGCAATAAAAAAGTGATTTGTCTATTAAAGCACATGAAAATTAATCATTAAAATTCATCAATTATTTATTCCCCAGATACAATTAAAAAGTTTATTTTCCAAAATTGCACAACATATATATATATTTTTTTTTCATTTATTTGTTACAGTGCAATTTTAAACTTTGAAGATAAGTTGGTTCACACCAGAATTCGAAACAAAAATTAAAAGGTTATTCTTCCCAGCACCAGTATAACGTTCATAACACTACCACTGTGACAATGCTATACACAAGAAATAATGGAAAAGTTCTGACACTAATCGGGACCGAAAATGCTATTAAGACATACTGAATGCAAACTTTAACTCAAAATGTCATCAATATATAATCAACAGTTTTGCCCACTTGCACAGCAAAATTAACTCTTCTCGGTTGTCAGTGAATTAGTTTTCACAATTAGATTCACTGTTCAAAAAATCATTATGCTGGCTGTACCTACCGTCAGATTCCAGCATTGACCTTCAAGAGACCTTCACCGTACAACAGCTGTCTTTTAGTAGCACGTGGTCTTCGAGTCAAATACGACTCACTACACTGGCATTAGAGTTTCTTAACCGCAGTAGGAATGTCTGCACACGAAACATAGCTAAATGTCACCAAACCGTTATTGTCACGTAGTTTACCATGCACTGTGATTCATATAAAATATTAATTCTTATTCGAATATAAAGAAAATGCAGATTTAAACATCAGCTTACTACAGTCTAAAAAATATCCCATAAAATACATTCTAATGAATTTATATATTTGTAAAATATTTCTATAACAAATTAAGGCTGACTACAATTAGCAAATAAAAACGTCACTGATTGCAAAGTTTGTGTTGCGTCCTGTTACTTGTGACGACCCAAAAATATTTATCTCTAGCAGTGAGCCCGATAAAAATCATAACAGTAATAATTATATTAATTAACTGAAATAGTAGATACCCATGTTAGGCGTCGTACGAATCAGCGTCACCTGAATAGTACTTTTGTGTAGATATGAGTGAATTAAGACTAATATTGTTTTAGTAAACGATTTTGTGGATAAAGAAGCCTATGTGTAGTACTAATACATGGAGGCAGTGACAAGTGATGTACTGACATCCACTTGGGGACTTGCTGCCCTATGTGCCTATAGTCTGTGCACTTTAATATGAGCATTCCCCAACACTTATATCCATAACTGTATTTTAATGGAGCCAAAGGTTTTAAGTTTTTGAGGATGGTGAAACTTTTACAGTGCTTTTTAGTTTCAAGGTAGTTTGTGTTGTTAAAAATAGTAAAGATGATCGCAGAATGAGAATGGAAGTGGACAGTTTACTGTGTTTGAAATTATGGCTAGGAAATTAGTGGTAATTGATTCATTTGCAACACTAGTTAATGAAGTAATTATATACATGCTGGGACTAAAGATATACTATTTTCCCACTGGTTGGAGGTACCACTTGATTTAGGAAAATGTTTCAGGATAAATTCCTCCTAAATTACTGGACGAGCACTTGAGTTTTTAACATATTCAGAGTAGGACTGAAAGTTACCGCAGAAAAAAAACAGTGGTTTAATAGTTTCGCAGACATTTAAAATTAATTTGAGAGAATTATTTTTAACATGTAAAGAGTTATTTCAAGTTCATTTTATTACAATCAATTAAAAATGTGTTTAAGGCTACTTTAAGCTAGAATATTTTCAGTGTCTTCCACGACAACTTACACCAAACATAAATAACGTATCTTAGAGTCAGCGTCGAAACAGAAGAGTGTGATGCGACCATTAGTTTCTTTTCAATATCGTGTTGTGCAAAACACGTTAACATTTCTACATATGCGGTGACCTGGTTTAAAAGAATTACGTAGAAGGCCATTTGCAGTAAAGTAAACGCCAGGTTGCCATAGAAATGTTCTAGGTAATAAGTAAACCCGTTTATTTCCTTGATACTGTATGTGGTTAAGTCGTTCTATTTACTCTACTAATCCGAAACTTCCAAACGAACGATCAAGTATTTTTGTCATTCACTGCGAATTTCCGACGTTTAGACAGGGACAGACCCGGTATAAACCTATTTGAACTCAGTCGTTCACCCAGATGCCTGCTTGCTGGCGCGGTGTTGCCACAAACCATTGTAGGCCTCCTAGGTCCCTACTCACTCCAACATTCACGGCGTCAATCACGAAGTGAAGTACCGCTACTTCTGTTCACGTACTCGTATAATAAATATATGTTTGTAACATATTAAAATATATTACATTTTTTGGCCAAATGTGTCTATTGTGTGATAAAGTTGTACGTAATATACAAAGAACAGTTTTTTTTAGCTATTTATGTTCAAACGGCATAAAGATTGTATATACACTCCTCAAACGAAACTCTTTAATTGACTACACTTCACAGCTTTAATTCTTTCCCGATAAAGTCAACCATGTAGGTTGCTTTAATTTTTTTCTGGGCCCAAATTCGACAACTTATGAAGATACCAACTAGCGCATTGAGCGAATACGATGCTTACACAATAAATCAAATTAAGTAACTCTGTATACACCTTTATTTTTGACGCTGCGTGGTAGCACTAGCACAATTCGAGAGACGCAAGTGAACGGGCGAATTTTTAAATTAGCTCGTTCTCTAATCTGGTATTCCGGGCAGCTTGAGTGGTCAGTGATTCCTAGAAATCAAATGATCAAAAACAGTTTCTGTAACCAAAATGCTGCTTTGAAACAAACTTTTATCATACCCTATCCTTACAAGTATTCTAAATCGCTTTATATTGCCGTTCGTTCATCTCCATATAAAGTGAACAAATTTGGATGATAACAGCTTTGGTCTTGAGAGCCAGCGTGGGATGTCGTTAGGTGGATATGAAGCCGTTTGGGAGTGCACGGGAAGAGAAAATGTATTCGAAAACCCAGTGACCAGTGTCACTGTTAAACACAATATTCAGATTAGGAAATCCGTGCCCTATATCGATCCCGATTCTTTTTCGGGTGAAAGCTAGGTTTACACTATGTAGCAGAGCTGTATAGCAGAGCTATATGTAGCACAGCTAAATAGCTCTGCTACAAGTTCAAAAAGTGACACTGGAGATTTGCTATATAGCCCGGCTATATAGCAAATTTAACCCTATTTTCTCTGCTATATAGCAGAAATCGTGCTATCCAAAAGTTTCGGTAAACATCAAAGGGAATC
>PNEQ01055234.1:0-15008 GCA_003012365.1 Medauroidea extradentata
CAGACTGGCAGTCCGTCAGGTCGAGGAATACAAGCTACCATCTTATAATATATATAGAGTGTATAGTCATGGTGATGTACTGACCGGTGATGTGGACACAGCGGCGTAGGTAGAGGTAGACGAGCTGGGGACAGTTCCTCACGATGACTCTCAGACCACCGTCCTCCACAGACTGGCAGTCCGTCAGGTCGAGGAATACAAGCTACCATCTTATAATATATATATAGAGTGTATAGTCATGGTGATGTACTGACCGGTGATGTGGACACAGCGGCGTAGGTAGAGGTAGACGAGCTGGGGACAGTTCCTCACGATGACTCTCAGACCACCGTCCTCCACAGACTGGCAGTCCGTCAGGTCGAGGAATACAAGCTACCATCTTATAATATATATAGAGTGTATAGTCATGGTGATGTACTGACCGGTGATGTGGACACAGCGGCGTAGGTAGAGGTAGACGAGCTGGGGACAGTTCCTCACGATGACTCTCAGACCACCATCCTCCACAGACTGGCAGTCCGTCAGGTCGAGGAATACAAGCTACCATCTTATAATATATATAGAGTGTATAGTCATGGTGATGTACTGACCGGTGATGTGGACACAGCGGCGTAGGTAGAGGTAGACGAGCTGGGGACAGTTCCTCACGATGACTCTCAGACCACCGTCCTCCACAGACTGGCAGTCCGTCAGGTCGAGGTACTGCAGCAGTAGTCGCCTTGGAGGCTCCGGCCCCGGCGTCACGCTGATGCACGTGATGCGCGTGCAACCTGCATACAAACACACACACTCTTTATTTATTTATTTATTTATTTATTTATTAACAAATACCTTCTGTAGATCCCTTATAGCTCAAAATGATATTGGATGAGGGGTCGCGGCGGCCGAACGGCTAGAGCATTCGCCTGTTACCAAAGTGATTCGGGCTCGATCCCTGGCAGGGTAGATTCGTTGATTTCCGCACATGGGAATCGTGCCGGACTATGTCACTGTCCAGCGGGTTTCCTCGAAAATCTCCACTTCTCCTGTTCTTCCCACTCAGGTGTTTCTACATTGTAGGACATCATTTCATTCCAGCCTCCGCAGCAAGCTGATGTTTACGGGCGTCCAGTAGTCTGTCTGCACGTTGTGATTTGATACTCTGGTCGTCAGATATCCTCATACAGTACTTAGTTATATTTATCTTGTGATTATATTTTTGCTAGCAAAATATTATGAAAGGACATCGTCCAGTCTCCCACGAGGAGCAATATATCAGTGTGAAAATTTTTTAACAGCATTGTTGTGATATTCTTAACGTGAGAGTTCATATGAAAGGTTTCGTATAAACTAAAAATCTGCTATAAGGAAAATCCTTGGATGGTGTTTTTAACCAACTGGACGTAGTATAAAGAAAAGCCATGTTGGCAACACTGCTACAAGCATCAACACTATTTTCGCTGTACTGGGAGAAGCAAATGCCTTATTTGGCTCCGTTAGTGTTGTTTTTTGATATAGTTGAAGTAACTTGGGACACTTGGAAGGTTTATTCGTTTACATTTTTGGCAAATATAATAGCAATGAATACATGTATACATTTACATAGCCGATAGCACGGTCGTAGAAGAACAGGTCTGGACACTCGCCTATCTAACAATGTATTTTGCTTGACCCCCATGTTGTTTGGCTATAGTTCGTCAAGTTACCGAGAATGTCGTACTTTTTGGCGCTGTTTTCCGGGCGGTCGGACTCAAACTGCGGCCACTTTTTTTCTATTGTTAAATTTATAAAGTAAATAAAAATTGCTTGAGTTTTTTCTTAAATTTGTGAACAAAGGAAGTATTTCATAAATTAATAAAAAATACGTTTTGATAAATTGTTTATCTTAGTGGGGAGGAAGTGGGCGGAGTTTGAGCCGACCGCCCTAACAGCAGCGCCAAAAACCTATAGCATTGTCGTGAACTTAGTGAACTGCAGCCAAACAACAAGGGGGTTGTGTTTCCAGGCGAGTGTCCAGACCTGTTCTTCTACGACCGTGGTCCCAACATTGTTCACATGTGTCACAACTGCAATGGTCCAATAATAGTGGGATAAATATACTACAGTTTATTGAAGACTAAGTTGACTGTAAATATGTCCGTGATTTTCCAGTGTCCCTGCCTATGGATTATCGATAGAGACAGGAGAAAAGTGTGTGTTCACTAAGCTGTAGGCTAGTCTCCAAGATTATATGTGTACTGAAGCAAGCAACATCTACCGTACCACATGTTTGGATCTGCCTTCCGTTACTTCGTCATATTGGATCAGCTACTTCCAGGAGGTGTCATAGTCTAGGACCAATTGAAAAAGTGATACGAACTTGCAGTTTCAATTGTTGCTTGTGCCAAATGGAAACACTAATTTTTTTAGGTTCCCTCAAAGATGTTAGAAGGGTCCAGATGGAGCATGTCGCCGGGAATTGTAACCAAACAAACGCTTAACGTGGCTATGAACAATGTTGCCAACGAATTTAACAATTTAGGAAATATTAATTAGGATATGTGTAAACAGGGCTAAAATATAAAAATTTCAACCTAAAAATCAATTAAAGAGCATAATACATTCATTTACCTTAAAAATTCCAGTCTGATGTGTACTTTTGAGATTAAAGCATTATGGTGACTGGTTAATTTGCCGACTACCTCTCCCCCCCCCCCAATTGGATTCACTCCCCTCGCCATCATTCCGACCTGATGCTACCCCCGTGGGTTCCCTAATAATTAGGGACCAGAAAATTTTGCGTTTGTTTTTGGGTACTGGTTATAATTCAAACAACTATACGTTAATGTCATATTCTTGTTTTACTCTTTGACTCATTTCTCATTTGACACCTCCAGGAGAGTCCTGATCAATTTATGAAGAAGCGACTGGATGCAGGACCATTCATGTAGTAGCAGCTGCTGTCTGCTGGAGTACACATATATTCTTGGAGTCTAGCCTACCAGTCAGTGAACCTGCACATTTTCCACGTCTCTACTAATAATCGACTGTGACCAGCGTATGTATAGGACTGAGAAGTCTAGGCTGCTGTCAGACGAATACTAGAAACACTTGTACCTCGAGAAATAATGAATCAGTCCGGTGTCGATGAAGGCCCGCCAGGCCAGGATGGAATGTGTTATAGGCAATTCGGGATGAAGTGAGCACTCGAGAAAGCCCTGCTTAAGTTCTATTTTCAACCAATTCGTATATTTCCGCGCGTAACAGCTAGCGACGAGAAATGGACACGCCACTTGGTGTTTGCATGCGTAAGATAAATTGTGCAGTTGGTAAGAATCCATACAGTTAGCTAAAAAAAAGTTTATTGATTATATGTAGGGACCTGAAAAATTCGCCAACAGCACAGAAGTAACTAAATACATGCTCATATGACTGCGTCATCGAGCATCCAGTGAGCAGATAATGTCTGCTTGAATACATACATGTCCTTGGAGGTTAGACTACATGGCAGTGAACACGCGAATTATTCCCGTCTCTAATTATATGGAATACAATTATGTCGGGTTTGGTTGATTTTGTTTCAGTATTGTTGCTTTTAAATAGGAGAATACAAGGAACTATGTTGCGTTACTTCGCTGCCAACCTTACAAGCTGAAAGGCAACTATGGTTAATGTAGTAGTCAATGCGGTAACAGCCAGTGATATTTTTCAGAGGTGAAATGTGCAGTGCTCAGTTTATCTGGAACGACCTATATCAGAACACGTGACACATAGAGTCAGTATGGCGATGTAGAGGTCGTGGGTGTTGATGGAGGCCAACCTTCCACTCGTCCTTGCTCTGACTGGACCCGTCATATTGGCGCCAGTCCATTACCTTCAAGGTCACCCTCTCTACACACTTACTGTCATTGCAGGCTACATACCTCCACCTACATGTCGCCCCATATACCGTTGTAACGATATGTACGTAGGTTAGTTTACCGCTCGCTCTGCATAGCTTCAGGAGAACTGCTTTAGTAAATATATCGCTCCACATGTCTACAAAATTCCCTACATTGTATAGGATTATAGTTAGCACCCACGATTTTTCGCGACAAGAATTGTGCAACAGTTAGTTCCAATGTCTTACATGCACATATGAAGCAATGCTTCGTGGTTATTGGCAGAATGTATTATTGCTAGAGATGATGGTTTATCGCGGGAAACTTTGACTGTTGGCTGGATTTCAACACACGTTCAGCTTACCAGAAGATTATTGGCTTTCGCTTGTACTTGGGGCAGTTGCCCTATTTGACTGAGCCAGTAAGAATCCCGCTATTGCAGTATTTGATACCTATTATTGGTCTGCAGACAGCTACGTTGTGTCAGACGTATATCAGCCAATCATATGTGTTGCAATTAACTACAACGTTTTTTTAAGGTTATGTTGGCACAAAACATTTTCGCGATGTACCATCATCTCTAATGATTGCATAAACGTAGCTCATTTGACTGAGCCAACAGGAACAAGGTTACTGCGACACCACATGTCTGTGATTTGCTGGTAGAATAATAGACGCTGAGAGTTTTAAACGGCCAATCACGACCATGAAGCACAGCTGCATATATGCATATAAGGCATTGTAACATACTGTTGCACAATTCTTGTAGCGGAAATTCGTGGACTCTACTTGTAGCGTTTAAGAATGAAAGTTCGTCGCCATCTTGAATTTTTATATTTTATGTCATATAACGTTTCGTTTAGATACATGCGTATTAATAGAATTATAATTGGTCAGAATTAATAGAATTTTAGACATCAAAAACCAGTGTTGGCGATTATGTTGCAGATCTAACTGCAGGTAAGACAATAATAAGAATTTTTTAACTACAATTATATTTGCAGAAACAATAACGGCATACAAAAATATATGATGCCTGAAAGTCTATGTGTAGACTATTCTGTCCTGTAGTTAGGTAAAAGTTTAATACCCAACAGATAAGTTCGACCAAATACAAATATCAAGTTGGCGACATATTCTTAGGCCTGCTCTTAAAGGCAAGGACCCAACCGAGTTTCTCGGCTTTTCAGAGAATTATTATTATAATATTTAATAGTTATTTTTTTTACTCAGACGAGGCCTGATAGCGTAAAATTGCTCTGTAACTTTGTTGCTAGTTGGTTTTACTATGAATGTAATTTTAAGAGACAAACTGTATAAAGAATTGAGCTAATTTACCAATTTAAAAGGATATTTTGTTAATTAACTAATTAGCAACAACCACAGTGTATTTTGTCTCGACACAATGAGGGTACGCAGTTAAAACCAGTTATACCAAAGTTGCAGAGTAATATTACGATATTGTCTCCCGTTTGTGTTTTGAAGGTAATAGTCAAGAACGTAGAAACTCGGGCCTGGTGAAGGAGATGTTTGTGTGTGTGAGGCGACAGTTGATGAGGCCTCACGAGCGACGCTGGCCGGCACGTGTATTGTGATATCGCCTCTATGGCCCAGAGTTGTACACGTGTTTTGTGAGTGAAATCAAAAAACTTTTGCTAACTAAACGTATTTATTCTTTAGATGATTTCTTTACATTATGTAAACTGTACATGTAAAAATTAACTATTGCAACATGTGAATTACAAAAACTAAGGTACTATTACCAAAAATGTATGTACATCATAAAATTCGTACTGTGTAACATTGGTCATTAATATTACATTGTTATAGTACAGTAACAACTTAATAGAGTACGTATGTTAATGTATTTTTTTTTATTTTTTTTTTGTTAATGTTATATTTATTTACATGCTATATACTCTAAAATGTTTGTAAAGATATGTAAAGGGTTTCCGGAGTGCAATCAAAAATAAACATCCGGTTAGCACTTTTGAAGTACGGCAGCCTGATTGGGCAGTTTTTACTGTGTCGGAGGGCTTCGAAGCAGTGGTTTTAATTAGTGTAATGTTTTTTTTTCTCGAGAGAGAGAGAGAGAGAGAGAGAGAGAGAGAGAGAGAGAGAGAGAACGGGGAGGGCGATAAGTCGACTCCAATGCGGGCGTTTAACACGGCCTCGCCTCTGAGCGCCGAGGACTAAACTAGCGTGTAGTGTTTTCGTAGAAAGTGTTTTTCAATAGGACTTTAAGCTGTGACCCTATTATTTTTAAAAAAAAAAAAAAAAAAAAAAAAAAAAAAAAAAAAAAAAAAAAAAAAAAAAAAAAAAAAAAAAAAAAAAAAAAAAAAAAAAAAAAAAAAAAAAAAAAATTTTACCACTGATAAGCTTGGTAATTACGATCTTGCTAGCAGTATTTTAAAACCGCTAGATACATAGTTTTAAGTGTGTCTTCTTTTCGTAGACATACATAATGAAAACACGTTTACTAGTCAGGCCTATACGTGAAAAAACACTTTCGTAACACGCTACATCACATGTCATGCATCAGGTCCACCTAATTCTTACACATGACCGTTAAAACAGCCACATTCGGTAGCGCAGTAATAGAGGCCCTGTACACTACGTGTAAAGTTCTATTTTGATTCGAGTGATGTTCCTCGGCTAGTCCCTCTGATGACACATACTGAGCAGTTACAATATAGTTTGTTTTAAGCCCTGCCTAGCTTGAAGGGCTTTACCGGCTTTTGTGTATTTGTTTTTGCTTAACTGTAACACAAAACAATTTAGTTTTGTGTTTCAGTCAAATTTCAGGTTTATTTACATGTATGTCTGTAATTTATTTATTTATTTTTTGTTTTAATTCTATTTTGTGTGTGCTTGTCTTTCATTCGTTTGTGGTGGGGGAAATGGGAGTTCCCCCTGTAAAAAAACCCCACGTTGGTTGTTTTATGACCTTTGATTGGGTAGTTCCACACAGTTCGGTGGTTTGCCTCTACAATAATAAGTCAAACATATTATATACGGTGTCTTCAGATGTTAAGGACGAGGTCTACGTCATTTTTCAACGTCATATCTTTATTTTTATATTTACACCAGACATTTTTTCCTTTATTTTGGACATAACTTATGCCTAAGTTCTGCTCTTATGAAAACTTTATTATCTATCATCATATTTTTGCGTAATGACTCGTAAACTTCAACATTTGCACTTCACGGGTTAATGACCGCCACTAAATCCAACTGACATACCCAACTGAAAAGAAAATAAATTACCGTGAATAAAAATGTTGCATGTAACAGGTTGATGTGCATTGTTTTTAAAAATTTATTTAATTTTTTAATTTTAAACACTTGAAAATGTATGTATAACGCGACCATAGCTTTCGAGTTCGTTACAATCTACAGCCACACTAATTGTTACAATCTAAATCTGAATTTGTGAATATTCACTGATTCACGCCGATGGATGGAGCAGTTTCAACAAACTGAATCAGTGAGAAACCACTGTGAAAGCTGTGACTATTCACTGATTCCGATAAAGAGTGCCAACATTCCACAAGTTAATTAGTGAACGTCTACAGATTTTCCAGTCATTTTCCACTAATTCAGTAAGTGAAAACTGTTCTTTGAAAACAACTGGAAAAACCAGTGAACATTCACTGATTCGCTTGTGAGACGTTGGCGCTCTTGAAGTAAATCAGTGAATATTCACTAATACAGAATTAGAGTGTACTTAGGTCACGCCGCTTATATAAAAGTTGCAAGAAAATATAAAATAAAGTAAAAAAAAGTAACAAGACTTTCAAAATGCTCACTTGATCTCGAACCAGCTATAGCCACCACAACGCAGTTTCTTACGTCACAATATAGTTGTAATTACTCAGTTATGATGTCTGTGCGTGGGTAGCTCTGTTCAATCCAGCCTCAACATGTCTGTCCCATCACTAAATATTTTCAGTATATATTTTTTATTACTGTTCTGTCAGAAATAACTGCATTCTTTAGCTTATACGGCGCGGTAAAAAGAACTGACTGCACGGTTCAAGGTCAGACAGGTCATGCGAAGTGTGTAAAAGTTTGTGGGTTGAAATAAACGTCAAGAAACACATTTCAACTACCGTACCGAGCAGTTACAACTGCACCCGCTATACCGCAGCATATCCGCATATACCGTCGTGAGTCATGTAAGAATTACACTTTTGACAGTTGCATAGGCATATATTTTAACAACTGTTTCCATGTAAAAACAGTCTTTGCCTCTGCCACATTTGATTCAGGCACAAGTGCACTCGGCTTACTGTCCAATGTGGATGGTACCTAGAAAAACAAGTGTTTTCGCGCAAAATATAACCACGTAAAGTAATAATTCCGTGCGTATTTTAATATTCAAATTATTGAGCTTTAAAAATACAATATTTTCAAACACCGCCATAAACAATGAATACACGTTCTTATTGGCTAACATTGGCAATGACGTAATTGGACAGTTGTTTTTGTCAGGCATTATAGTGGGTTTTGTAATTTTTTCACTGGCTTGAAAAACAGGGTAAATTAAATGAACCAGGTTACTTAAAAGCTAACTCGTAAATATGCATACATCGTTGCAGATGAAGATTTTCTTAGTTAATAACACAGATTTCACTAGTACTGAGTTGAGAGGATTGAATACAGCAAGGTAGCTCTCGCACATTGAGACGTTTTAGTGGTAGGTTTGAGTTTATGTCAGTTTAATTCGAACTCCGGAGTAATGATAACTTACTACGAACTCATTTTATTGTGTCAAATCTGCTCAGAGTAATACATTTTGGTTTAAAGTCAACCGTATGAAGGTGGAATGCATCCAAAAAGTGAACCTAGCCAGTTGACAGTTTGAATGCGTTGAAGCAAACCTGCTGACTCTTACAGACGTGATCCAGCGTTCAGATCGCGTGAGTCGGGAAAATAATATAACACATTAATTTATCTATTAAAAATTAATTTTTCTTCCCAATTATTGTCACGTTTCTTGCGAGAGACCGTAAGAACTGGCGTAGCAGTGCTGCCATCTACTGGTGCACTTCGCAAAACCTAGCCCTCCTCTCGAGTTATCGGCCAATTACAGGTGTCTTGAACTCGCCTATTGACTACCTTGGTGAACATTGTCACAAACTTGTGGCTTTTATTATTTAATAGTGCAGTTTCCTTGTCCACAGAGTGCAACTTTGGTACAGTACTATGCACTTACTTGAACACCATCCGTGTAACAAATCTAAGATGATAAATCCGTGGCAACAAGATTATTGAAACACTCCTATTAGTTCGGTTGCACGCCTTGCAAGGAAATCGCAATGCCTGCATATGTTTCAGGCGTTACAAAAAATACATTAATTTTATGTATGATTTTCTCGAAAATGGCTAACTGCAGCAATTTTCGACAAGACGACCTTTTTCATTAGTCTTCCGCGCGTGTTTAATATGTTGTAGTAGAACATGAATTACAGTAAAGTATTCCGAGGTTAGACGCAGAAGATAAGTGCCGCGCCCCATTTGAACAATGATGGGCGCATGACATTAACAAGCTAAATTACTGAGAATTAAGTGCCATTTATAAGACGCCGTACAAAGTTTCGTTATTAAATACTAATTAATTTTTAAAATAGTCTTCTAAATTACATTTAAATTACAATTTACAGGGCACCATTACTCACACAATTTTCACTTTTAAGTACAAAATGAAAACACATTTTCGACAAGGTTTTTTTGTGATATCACAAGACGAAATTAACACACTCCGTCCTGAGTCACCTATATATATATATATATATATATATATATATATATATATATATATATATATATATATATATATATAAACACACACAAACACATACATACACACAAGCCAATATGTAACAATTGGCACATAAGCTAGTGATGAATAACATCGTCCAATTGTTAGGCCTACTGTAGTTCCTTAACCTAACAAAATTGTCCTTCGATTAAGAGTTTTTTTTTTATTTTAACTAACCTAAACGAATCTCAACCCAAAACTAACCTAAACTGTAACATTGGACAGGGAAAGAACGGGGAAAGTTCTGCCAGAGCTGGGTGTGGGAGAGGTGGACGAAGTTCCCTGATCATTGCCGAACAAAGAACCACTTGCACGCTGCCGAGACATAGGTGCGAGATAAGAGAGAGTGCACTAAGAGCGCACGAGGGAAGTAAAGTGTGCTCTAGCGACAGTAACACAGCAGTAGAGGAAGGCGCGCATGTTAGTGACGCAGAGAACAGAATACAGACCGGGCAATTACCCGCCTGGGCCGTGTGCTCATCGGCGCACCGCCTACCCTCACACTCACTACGCGTTTACGTTTGGGGTGCTTCAGGATAAAATTAGCACTATTAGACATCCGTATCTTGAATAACAATTAACAAGTAATATTTACTTTGACTTTTACATGTTAACTTTCGAGTTTGTTACAACATATACACTTTGATTGTAACATAGGTTCTTTTGTTTGTATTAAAAAGTGGCCGGAAAATACAAACTACCTGAAATGAAAAATTAAACGATGCTTTCAAAGTTCCCACTTTATCCTGAACCGACTATATGCTAAAAATTGCTGTGTAATGAGTTGTAAATAATGTAACCCGGGTCAAAATAGGGTATAGGGCCAGAACGGGGTGTCCAAAACGGTTTTAATTTAATAAAAAAATGGGTTCCTAACAAAACCAGTTATAGTTTGAGGGGAGGTGGTGGCAAAACGGGGTACATCGTAAGGAACAGGATAATCTAAACAATTTGTGGATCAATTTTCGTTTTCAAAATGTTCCTAATTCGGACATTATCATTTATTATTTATCATGACCCTTAACATATTTTGCCCCGTTTACGCTTTTCACATATATTTTGGTTCAGAAATACTGTCGCATTAAATTGTAAACCCAGCAGACGAAGTAGCGGGAACCAGCTAGTATGTAATATAAATAATAGCATGTAAAGAATAAGGCCGTATCTTATATAGATGGTTCGGAATAAACTGAGCACTCAAGAAAAAGCACTGCTAAAGTTCAATTTTCCGCGAACTCGTATCTCTCCGCGCGTAACGGCTAACGATGGGAAACACCTAACCTCTCTGGACACGTCACTTGATGTTTGTGCGTGTAAGATAAACTGTGGAGTCTGTACCAATTGATACAGTTTAGTAAAATAAAGTTTATTAATTATATAAAATACAATTTTGTCGATGCAGGTTGGTTTTGTTTCTGTATTGTTGAATTTAAATAGCAAAACACACGGAACTATATTACGTAATTTCGCTGCCAACCTTACAAGCAGTAAGGAAACTATAGTTAATGCTGAGTTATATGCAGTAACGGCTAGTGATATTTTTCACTGGTTCAAATTTTTGTGCTAGTTTTATCCCGGATGACATTCAGCAAAATATTTCACATGTAGGAATGATATTTTTCGTACCCGCCGTCTTGAAACCCTGAACACATCTTACATACGTCCATCAGGATACTGATGATCAACAAAACCTGGTCACATGACCAAGATAACCTACTCTACTTTATCTCGTGTAAATGTCTTGTCGTGTCATCCTAAAAGACGACCTAGAGATAAGCTTTCATAGCCGCTAATATACATTCTACATCTGAATTGGAGCAGTTTCAACAAATTGAACCAGTGAGAAACCACTGTGAAATCGGTGACTATTCGCTGATTCCGATAAAGAGTACCAACATTCCACATGTTAATTAGTGAATTTTCACAGATTTTCCAGTAAATTTTAACTGATTCAATAAGTAAAAACTGTTCTTTGAAAACAACTGAAAAAGGTTAATATTCACTGATTCACTTGTGAGATGTTGGCACTCTTGAAGTAAACCACTGCATATTTACTAATTAAACAGCGACTATTTTCACTGATTCAAATTGTTGAAACTGCTCCATCCGTCAGCATGAATCAGTGAATATTCCCTAATTCAGATTTACAGTGTACTGTATAGTTTTTGAGGCGATTCAATAAAGCAAAATAAATTCTGACATCAAAAAGCAGCTACTAGAGTCATATGTTATATGAAAAGTAGAGACTCGTGTGATCTTTGAAAGAACTGGGCAGTGGGAGTGTGTGACAAGAAACTAAGAAATAAGACTCGTGTATGCCTATACAGATTTATAAAACATATACAATATTAGTAGAGATGATGGTATATCGCGAAAATGTTTTGTGCCAACATAGCCTTGAAAACACTGACACAACGTAGCTGTCTGCAGACCAATAACATGCATTAAATATTAAAATAGCGGCATTCTTATTGGCTCAGTCAAATAGGGCAGTAGCTTCGCGTACAAGGAAAAGCCAGTAATCTTTTGATAAGTTGAACGTATGTTGAAGCCTAGCAAATAGTCAAGTTTTTCCGCGATAAACCATCATCTCTAAATATTAGTATTACCTTGCTTATATATTTATACATTATTTATATTAAGCGTGCTGTATGTTTTTAACGCGTAAACGCATAATTACTAGAGACAGGAATAATTAGCGTGTTCACTAACACGTAGGCTAGTCTCCAAGAATATATATGTGGTCAGGTAGACAGCTGCTCATTGGCTACTCCATGACACAGAGATATGGGCCTGCGTTTAGTTACAGTCTATCATTGGCTCGGCGACTTACACGAGGTGTACAGTTGCTGCAGTTATAGCTTGTTTCTTAAAGAAAACTCGAATTTTTCAGTTCTCTGATGATTAGAGATGATGGTATATCGCGGGAAAACTTGACTGTTTGTTGGGTACCAGAACATTACTGGCTTTACCATCTACTTGCAGCTGTTACCCTATTTCACTGAGCCAATAAGAATCCCGCTATTGTAATATTTGTTGGTTGCTATTGGTCCGTAGAGAGACATGTTGCAAGAAGCTACAGTGTTTTCAAGGCTATGTTGGCATAAAATGTTTTCGCGATATACCATCATCTGTAAGCACAATTTGAAGTTTTTTTTATACATATGAACTTGTTGGACACAAGTTTTTTACAATTTCGGGCGAATAAAGAACACACACTAGAAAGATCATTTCGGAGCCCCTCAAATTGGCTAAAAACGGCTTATTAAGTTTATTATAACTAAACAACTACTCACGTGATTCGTGTGAAAGTACGGTAGAAAATTGTACTTTGCTTACAACGTTCCACCAACAAAATGCTGGGGTCTGCACTGATATAAGTGGTTCGGAAAAAAGTGAGCGCTCAAAAAACACCGCAAAAGTTCTATTTTCAGGCAATTCGTACCTTTCCGCACGTAATAGCTAACGACAGGAAATATATAACCTCTCCGGACACGTCACTTAATGTTTGCGTGTGTAAGATGAATTGTGCAGTCGGTATGGATCAATACAGTTTAATAAAAAAAAGTTTATTAATTATGTAAAATACAGTTATGTCTATTTCGGTTGGTTTTGTTTCTGTATTGTTGCATTTAAATGGAAAATACATGGAACTATATTGCGTAATTTCGCTGCCAACCATACAAGCAGTAAGCCAACTGTAGTTCATTTTGATTTATATACAGTAACGGCTAGTGATATTTTTCTCAAAGGTTAAATTTTTAGTGCTCACTTTATCTCGAATGACCTATAGTGTCAGTCAGGCGAGTGATCTACAATACCACTGCACGACGATAGAGACGATACCGCACCAGATGAGCCAGCCATCATCGCCCTTGTTGCCGTACCTCTCTCACACAAACACACGGCCACCAGGCGGGCGCCTTAATATCGTGATAAATCACATTACGGGGCTTCACAAAACTTGGAAGGATCTGTAAGTCTAGTTCACTAGGCTACCAACACAGAGCAGGTATGTGTAGTTTCTGTATATGTGGCATATGTATCACATATGGGATCACAATTAAAATATTTCACATATTTCTGTTATTAAGCTCGAAGCCTTAGTACCACGAAGTAGGGTAAGTTAACCTCTAGGGGAGGGATGGGGTAAAGCGAGGCATGGCTCAGGGCGGGGTACACAAAAAAAATCTTGTGAAATTTGTTTCTAAGACGGTCATTAACGACCCTTACTATTATTTTGCATTAGACTTACATACTTAGAATTTGTAGAAACAAATTACTTATAATTTATCACTTTTAATATTATTATCAGTGTTAACATTATCACTTACACGAAGTTTTAACTGTCGAAAAGTTTTTATCGAAACATATTTTTAATTTTTTATTTTTTTATATTTTTTTAATTTTTTAAAAAAATATCAAAATATGTTTTTAAAATAAATTTTAATTTTTAGTTTTTTTTTTTTTTGAATTTTTGCAAAACTTTTTGTTTTTGGAAAGATATATGAAACAGAGATACATACTTTAACGAATTTCATACGACAATTCTGAGTAGTTAAGACGAACTTTTGTGCGACTCAAAGAGGCATAAAATTGAAAAACCACGCGAATGAGGTTGCGGGAAATAGCTAATAATATACAGGATTTGTTAAAATGGTAACTGAAAGTAATAACAGCCTGCTGTCTACAACCTCGGGTCTGACACTCGACCCGGTAGGACCTACGCCATATTTAGCATTTTGACGAGAAACAATACGCGCTGCAACCTTTCCGCCAAAAAATAAAAATTAAGTTTATACGCTATGGCAGGGTTGCTACAGAATTCCTAGAATAAATTTCCCTGACTTTTCCAGGTTTTCCAGACAAAGATTATGATTTCCCAGTCTTTTTCGTGGAATTAAAAATCACGGTAATTAGACTTGAAATGTTCAAATAAATTAAATCTGCACCATTGTTTAAAAAAACTGTTTATAAATGTACTACAGACAGTTACTTATGATCCACACACAGCATAATCTAGAGAATTGCAATACGTTACAATTAACTGGAACTATTTTTAAAATTAATTGCTAAGATAACATTTTCATACAGTGAATGGTTGTGCAAAAGTCAATCGCTAGGCCTGCAGCCATGAAGTCAAGTTAATAGTGTTGCGTGCCATGTTCCTGGAGGCCAGTGGTCGGCGGCTGTTTCGTAACACCTTGAGGGCTGGCCGATGACTCAAAGCCCGGGTGGCTCATAGTGGGAAACCCGCCTAACCTACGTCATAGATACCTGTCCCAACTGCGTCTTAACCCTTCGAGGGCGGCCGACGTGACAGCCAGAACGTCCGAAACATGATG